>JAQFYP010000916.1:0-18515 GCA_034694865.1 Bilobella braunerae | reverse complement strand
ATTCATACCATAAACGTATTATATAAATGTATTATATACAGTGCAAATTTAAATTGTAGTATACGCGTCTTTGTCTACAAGATCGTTTCTAACAGCTACTTTGGTAATATAATCCTTGTTTGCATCTTGATCTCATCTTCTTTATTGGGGGCAGAAGACCCCCTTCATGAAGAATCTCCAAGAAACAAGGTTTTGCTGAAAGCAGATTCAAAATTTTATGTCTAAAGAGATTGAAGAAAGCTTTAATGAAATGGAATTAATTATTTAAATTTGCAGCTACTACTGAAATTTGACTACTTCTTCACCTCGGTGTTCACTATTGAGTTAGCATTTAAGCTAATCGTGGATGGATTCGTGCTGCACAAAGGCGCATTCTGTCGCTCTCCTGCAAATTTACTTGATCTCTTTGTTGTCGGAATCTCTCTTACGTCCTTTTTCTCCTCGTAAAAACCCTTTTATGTTTTTATCTTAATGTGCAATGCTAATTTTGAGTTTAATTTAGGTCGGGAGCAGTGTCAACTATTAAAATTTTGAGGATATGCAGAGTCCTGAGACCCTTGAGGGCCATTAATAGAGCCAAAGGTTTAAAGGCAAGTATAGAACGTGAAACTTCATTCATTACCCCCTCCCCCCGTGGAACTTTAAAAAAACATTTGAATTCTATCTGCCATTTTTCAAGCGTACGTTTGAATACATTGTTGAAATGTATTCATTATTAATGAATTTTAAATGTAATAAATATTTAATTAAATGATAGAAAAATACTTTTGAAAATTAATGTATAATCTTTGCGAGCCTTAGTAAACCATTTATTTTCTAGATATTAACAAATTCTGGAAAAAGAATTATGTATTTTTTTTAATTTGTAGAGAGTTATCCAGTGCATGGTTGTTGCAATTAAAACCATTGGAAATATTGTTCTAGTTACAAATCTACTACAATTTATGTATGCAGTTATAGGCGTTCAACTATTTAAGGTACAGTATTTGAAAATTTTACGGCGTCGTAGATGATGGATGTGGTTTATATGTAATTAATTTGTTACTTCACAGGGAAAGTTTTACAAATGTACGGATGAGTCGAAACAAACAAAAGCGGAATGCAAGTAAACCGCTTGTAGAACGTTTAACTAAATAATTAATTGACATTTATGCTAATGATAATAATCTTTTATTTTTAGAGGATATTTTGTTCACTACATGGACGAAGATCAGGAGAATCCAGTAGCTGAAAAGAGGGAATGGAAAAACACGGATTTCAATTTTGACTCTGTCACTAACGGCATGATTACGCTCTTCGCTGTTTCCACATTTGAAGGCTGGCCACAGTAAGTTTAAGAGCGCATTACATACAATCATACCAATTGTACATACTTTGCAAAAACCTAAAATGATAAAACTCCTTTAGAGGAAATTACATGTACGATGTACAGAAATCAAATGTACAATTTCTTTGTAATAATGGGTGTATTTCTTGATTTCTCTAAAAAGACACCAAACCAAATAAATTTTTAGTGCTTTACAATAATTGCTACACTTTGTTACGCATAAAAATTGCTCTATGCACTCTTTTGTTTTCCATAGAATGCTCTACCTCTCGATAGACTCAAACGGAGAAGACTTAGGACCAATCCCTGACAACCGAAAAATTGTGGCAATTTTCTACATCTCGTACTTAATCATAATTTCCTTCTTTATGATTAACATTTTCGTGGGCTTCGTCATCCTCACCTTTCAAAATGAGGGTGAGAAGGAGTATGCCGGTTGCGGCTTGGAAAAGAATCAGCGCAACTGCTTGGACTTTGCGCTGCATGCGAAGCCGCAACGAAAGTACATTCCTGAGAGTCGGTTTCAGTACCGCGTGTGGTCGATTGTTCATTCGCAGCCCTTTGAGTACTCCAACTTTACGCTTATACTGCTTAACACCGTTTCACTCGGAATGAAGTTCTACAATATGCCCACATGGTACTCCGACTTTCTCAACAACTGCAACTACGTATTCACTGCCGTATTCACGATCGAACTCGTCCTCAAACTCACCGCTTTTGGATTTAAGGTAAATTATTCCGGATTACACTAGTAATCTGAGCACTGAGCACTAGTGCACTTGTACGCACTTGTGTTTTATTCAGAATTATAAAGACGGTTTTGTGTAAGTATTAATACAAACAAAAATTATTATCCTGTACTGAACGCTGGAGATGGTAATTTTTTTTCCTTTTTTCAAAATAATTTCAAATAAGTCTTTAGTAATAAATGACACCCGCAAAACATTTAATTGTTTTTGGAAACAAATCAGTTTCTAGTGATACACACACTATATATATATACCCTCAGAGACCCTTTAAGTAATGTAAATAAGTAAAATATAAATATTGCATACAAGAAATTGACTTTGTATCAAATTAGTCCAATATTTTTTTTACATTCGATTTTTTTATGCTAATTGTTTAAGATTTCAAAAAATTGTAATTTATTTCTCAATATTTTCAGATCTACTTCACTGATCCCTGGAATGTGTTCGATTTCTTTATTGTAGTGGGAAGTTTTATAGACATAATTTTTTCGGAAGTCAACGTAAGCAACTCTTTAAGTCATTATTTAGTCTTTAGCAACTAAATTATTTACATAGGTTAGCTATTTACAATGTTTTTTTAATATATGCCGTGTACCTTTTAAGAATTTTAGCATATTGTCTTCTGCATCCCTGATACTATTCATAAAAAACAAAGCAAAAAATTTGGAAGTAGAAAAAATTCAAATATGAAATTTGATGATGATGTCAATAAATAAATGACATCACGGCTACAGCATTTTAGAAACCTGTAAAATATCACAATGTTACTTTTTATTAGATCAGTTTCTTCCGTCTGTTTCGCGTGGGCCGACTTGTAAAATTGCTCAACAAAAGCGAAGGAATCCGAACGATTTTATGGACATTTATCAAATCGCTTCAAGCACTTCCCTACATTTTGCTACTAATTATACTTCTATTTTTCATTTATGCTGTGGTGGGGATGCAGGTAGGAAACAATTAAAATAATTAACAACTTAATTATTAATGTTTACCACTAACATTTGCATCAGATATTTGGAAAAATTGCACTCGTCGAAGGAACCCAAATTCACAGGAACAATAACTTTAGCACATTTGGAAATGCTATTCTCCTGCTTTTCAGATGTGCAACAGGTAATTAAAGCCCAATTATGCCCTGTTTTTAATTAGGTCGTTATTTTATACGTTTTTAATTGTATAAAATTTAATTAATAATAGTTTGATGTATTAGGTGAATCATGGCAAGAGATCATGATTGCATGCAACGGCGCTTCCACGGTCGAATGTCATCCAGAGTCTGGCCACGGTGTGTCCGCTAAAGGTTGCGGCACTGATGTAGCATATCCTTATTTTATTTCTTTTGTTGTTCTATGCTCATTTCTGGTAAGTCTTATAATTTACCGTGCGTTTCACCAAAAAAAACTCTTCTGAATTGCATTGTACTTTCTCATTTATTTTTTTATATTCGATAATCGGCCATTGCACTAATTTTTTGACTAGCTATATCACGCACGTTTTGAGTCATACTCGTGTTATGAAAAGTAGATAAGAATAGTGCAAACAAATTTTCGACAAAATTTTGTTTCCAAAAAGTAAATGCAACATGATGCGCATGTTTGTGTCACCTTTGTTAAATGACGGAGTTTTCTAAGACAATAATAATATTTTGTACGAATTTTTTCTCGCAGATACTCAATCTCTTCGTGGCAGTTATTATGGATAATTTTGATTATCTGACACGTGACTGGTCAATTTTGGGTGCCCATCACCTGGGTGAATTCATCAATTTGTGGGCTGAGTACGACCCGGGAGCAACCGGGAAAATAAAGCATATGGACGCGCTCAATTTACTGCGCAGAATCAATCCGCCATTAGGGTTTGGTCGATTATGTCCGCATCGAAAAGCTTGCAAGGTCAGTATTTTTTACAATTTACGCAAACACACATTTTTATCCAATGATGTACAAACGATAATGCATTAGCAATATTTTTTGTTTTGATGCGTAGCGCCTTGTTGCCATGAATATGCCAATGAATCCAGACGGAACAGTTAGTTTTAACGCAACAATTTTTTCGCTTGTGCGCACTGGACTCCAAATCAAAACGGAGGGTAATATCATAGAGTGTGACAGTGACCTAAGAGCAATAATTAGGTCAATTTGGAAGGACGTCAACCCTGAACTACTGGATCAAGTAGTACCACCACCAGAAAGTAAGTATTGAACAGAGGGATTTTTATCAACGTTAGAACAACAACATAAAAGTTGCAAAAGTATTTGCGTTTTTTATTTTAACGACTTTTATTTTTGGTACATAAATAAGTTAGTTTACTTTTAGCAAATTAGCTTATAATGAAATTTGGTCAACCTTTTTTCGACTATTTCTTTTCAAATAA
Source organism: Bilobella braunerae (assembly GCA_034694865.1). Taxonomy (NCBI): domain Eukaryota; kingdom Metazoa; phylum Arthropoda; class Collembola; order Poduromorpha; family Neanuridae; genus Bilobella; species Bilobella braunerae. Next base: position 14,065 of record JAQFYP010000916.1, on the reverse strand, counting down.
CGAAAAAATAATTAGATGTGTTGGAGAATTGTCTTTTGTAAGTACTGTAGATGGCGATGTTGAAAAACAATATATTAATTTAATTAAATAAATTGAATTTTTCCTTTACCTTGGATTTTAAATTTGGCTCTGTTTTCAGTTCTGGACGAAGTGACGTGCGGTAAATACTATGCAAGCGTTTTAATACAAGAACAATATAGGAGGTACCATTCAAAGAAGAAAAAGGCAGCGGAAAATGCAATGGCGTTAACTGCAGCGAAAATCCAACTTCAGGTTATTAAGTGGTTTAGCTATTTAAACCTAATAAATCGTTAGATTTAGCAACAAAAAATTATTTTAAATAAGACAAGTTTGGTTTTAAAATACAGGCTGGACTACGAGACTTACATCAAATTGAGATGAAAGCTGCCAAGAGACGGCGGCGCCGGAGGCGGAGGAAGCGCCGAGAGGCGCAAGGCGAAACTCCTGACCATCCTTATGGCGCCGAGGAAGCCATGCCCGCCTGGCACCATCATCGACAAATGGAGATGCAGCATGGAAAGACCACGTCCAATCATGTCAAAGCAAATCACACTAGTCGCGTTGGATTTGTACCTTACGTAGAGACCTAATACAAATGACTTGTAAAAGACAAAACTTCTTATGTTAATTAGCGCTTAAATATGTGTTAGTTTAAATTATTTTAAATCTAATGTTTGAATATGGGTGGTTTGAGATTGTTAAGCAGTAAGACAGAAGTATGTTGACATCACGCACAATAAAATAAATAGGATATAAATGAAATCAAAATATAAATCAAGAGCGTTGAGTTTTGGAACAGTAAATAGCAAATACAACAAAATGAATCATGAAAAATGAAAAATTTTGCAAAACCAGAAATTGGTAAAAATTATATTGTCATTCGAGACATGATGCGTATTAGGATAACGAATGCTTGCATTAGTGTTGCAAATGTATGAAATTTTTTTTGTCGAACTCTGCACACTTCCCAGAATTACAGAGCGTTTTTTTTTAATTAGCGAGAATGAACCGGATACTCAATTGTTAGGTCACAGTTCCAAACCGACCTTGGCAGCACACTTTGGCGGCACAGTTTTTTAGTCACAACTTTTTGTTTCATTTCTTGAAATGTAACTTGTCATTTGCATGATGATGCAAATTTCAGCCTCTACGTATATGGAACTATCGAAAATTGAGCGCTCTCTTAAAATTTGGAAATGGAAACTTGGAGATTGTGCTAACAAGTTCAATCCTCCATTTCCTGGTAAGTCGACAAATATTTTACGTCGTATTTTTTTTAAAGAAATCCAACACTAAAAGTTTCACGTGTAACAAATACACTTAATTAGAACATTTAAGAAGGTGTTAATTGCCTTGCTAGCAACACAATGCCATGCTATTTTGGAACAGATAAACTATTTATTTGCATGACTAACTCCAGGACATTGTTCAGTTAATATAGACAACTATCTAAAGTAGTTGTTAAAAACACAATTGTTACTACTTTGAGTTACGATCCATTCATTCTAACCATCAATTTTCAGTCACAAATTCTCCAATGTTCCTACGTCAATTTTAACACAATAGGAAATTACTTTGTCAAAATTAGGATCAATTGTGGGAAAATTTACTAAAAGTAAATTCCACATCATTGTTACATAGGACGAGGCCGACTTTAAAGCGAGTGTGTAATTTACTCTGGAAATTGAAACCGCTAAGGTCAGAATTTTGCGTTAGGTCACGGTTTGAAGGTCAGAATTTTACGCTAGGTTTCAAAAATTTTGTAGTATCAAGATTATGGCGGAAGACGGAAGGTCAGAGCGGGGATACTTGAAATCAAATTACTTGGGTGGAGTGTTGCCATTAAGTTTAAAGCCGATTCCGGAAGATGAGCCCTTCCCGAGCACATCAGCCTCATTTTCGAGTATTGTTGACCTTGTGAGTAAGGACGAAAGCATAAAGGAAGGGTCAAGTTGTCCTAGGTTCATTCCAAAGGGCCTCCAGAAGTACACTGGAATCATTTTGACCCTTATAGCAAGTCTGTTTTTCTCAATTGGGGTAAGTAGAAAACTAACTATTAAATTTCCATAAGTAATTTTTTTAAACTTACTTAACCAATTTTAGTTTGCGGGCTCATAATTTACAATTTTATGATGTCAATGATGAAGTTTGTCTGATTTAACAAATTTTATAAAAATTATTTTTATTTTTCGAAATATTGAACAAAAAAGGCATAGTGTTTTTTCCACGCCAAAACAAGCATGATAATAATAATAAATAACATTACCAAAACACCAATCAGTAAAAATAAACATTTGAAGCATGTTTATTAATAACTTTTAAGATGCATTGTTCTTGTTCTGTAAACATGTTTTCGAAAATTCAATTAGGTGTTAATTGTGAAGACATTGAGTGGACCTGAATATGAAATCAACTCCTTTAGCTCTTCGTTTTGGAGATATCTTGGAATTTTTGTGCCTGCAATTCCACTCGTGTTGTATTCAGAGGAGAAGCATAAGGCAAAAGGCAAAGAGTCAATATTTGCTACTGTTTGGCCAATTACATTTCACGAAAAGGATTCAGAGAAATGGTGGACAATACTTGGGCTTTTGGTAAAAATTTGTAAATTAGAATTAAAGTCTCAAACTTATTTAAATTACACTTTAATGTTAAGGTTAATTGCTTAATTTTTTGGTTTCCAGAGTCGAGGAGTCTTGGGTGGAGCCAGTGTGATCTTACGATATTTTGCTCTCGAGTACCTCACTATCGGCGACACCGCAGTAATTACTTATGCAACTCCTGTGTTGGTGACAATCATGGCCCATTTCTGCTTGGGTGAAAGAATGGGGGTCATTTCAGTATTGACGGCCATTCTGACCTTTGGGGGTCTGATAATTATGACAAGACCCCCGTTCATTACGGGTGAAGAAGAATTTGACAACAATACTTTGGTAAGCTGAGTGAATACTTAAAGCAATGTTTATGTATTGCAATGTATACCGTATGTCTGAAATAGAGTTTGTAATTATATTATTTACAGTGTATGTTTCTTTTTAAATAAAAAAAATATACAAATTGTGAGATGGGTGAATAGCTTGTACAAGAGTACTCTAACTGCCACCGACTATATGGAACTATATTATTTTTTTTTCAAATTTTCAATAATTCAAATAACTAGTTCATTTTTTATTACAATACACAGTTTTAGATGGAACAACCTGGATTTATAATCTTGATTATGTACAAAGTGCTTTTGTTTCAGATTGGTACGGGGTTAGCTTGTGCATCTCTCGTATGTGCATCGCTCATTGTAATTATTACGCGTAAAATACGAAAAGTACACTTTGCACTGATGACAATGGTGTTCGGCTTCATCGGTGTTTTACAAGCGTTTGGATTAACACAAGTTTTCAAATCGTTTGACATACCAAGCAGTCTCACTGAAACTGGGCTCATTGGCGCCCTCATGGTGCTCTCATTTTTGGCTCAAATGGCAATCATTCTGGCTCTAAAATTTGAACAGGTAAAATTACTTCATGTTTTTATTCAAAAACAATTAATTTGGTGTGGTACGGGAATTTTTTTCATCGAGTATGCACATTTTCTGTAAAAACCATTCCTCACTATATACTCTCCTCCAGTTATGCACTTACAACAAGACGTTTAAAGTCTGCTCATTTAAGTTTTATACTATTTGCTAAACTATAGGCTGGACCAGTTTCTCTAATCCGATCATGTGACGTTATATTTGGATTTATTTTGCAATTTATATTCCTCGGCGTTGCTCCGGACTTGTTAAGGTTAGTTACAAATTGTCTAATCAATTATTTCAGTATAGTTTTTAAACTAACTGTTAGTTAACGAAATGTTTTAATGTATGTAGCGCTGTTGGTGGCGTGATTGTTTTGAGCTGTGTTACAATAACTGGACTTCGGAAATGGGTGGCTGCTCTACCAGAGGAATCGGTCAAACGTCAGCGTTTCCGCTTCTTGTTATTCTAAATAATCTTGTTTCGAACAAACCTTAATTAGAAGAACACAGATTTGTACTTACAATAAACGAAAATCGAAACGCTTCCCAAATATTGTGTCATGAGTGAGAATTGAAAATAAATCAGAAAAAAGGCTCCCGGCAAGGGAGGATTTTTGTCCCTCTGAGACGGGTGTGTTTTATTAGTCTGAACTAAATTACCATTTTGGTAAAAAAGAAACGCTGCTGCACACCATACCGTTAATTTTCAATTTTGTTTTGCAAAAAATAGAAGTATTTTGTAATAATAAAGTACAAAGCCTATATGTTGCTAATGCTAAAACGTGAAAACAAAAACAACAACAGTGTGCAAACTTTAATAAGCCCGATCCGAGATTGCATTAATAACTTTTAGTCACAGATCGCTAACGACGCGTAACCCCAACAATTTATTTGTTGGGCTGGACGTTTCACGTGTTCACAGGGTTTTAAAAAAGTGTTTATAGTAAAATACTTTATATCACCATGGGAACAATTTTGTTGGTTTGTTTTGCGTCAACACAATTTCACAAAAAAGTTGATTGTGCTCAGAACCTTTTCAAAATTGTACACGATTCTGTTTGACAACGTTGAAACGTTTTTGACAACAAGAAAGAGAGTAATTTTGGTGAGCAATTGTTTCAGTCACCGTGAACACCGTGACAGAGTTGTCCGATTTGGGTCATCTTCAAATTCAAAATTTTTATATAGATAAAAGTTTCTTGTACAAAATTTGGTCATGCTCCCAGTTATTTTATTCCACTCTTCCGTCAAATCAAATGTATTTGACCTTGACCTCAGATCCCGAAGGGTTTGACTAACAGATCCTTTGAACTTAGCCTTCGCATTATCGCATTGCCCCAAATGTCATGTGTGCCGAATTTGGGGATGTTGGGGACGTTGTGGTCTATACGGTGTACCTGGTGGTATATCCTATATTTGTCATCTTGAAATAATTTGTCATTAGATTTGATAACTGACGTTTGTTGTGCAAAAAGTAGCATGAATAGGTTGACCACTGACCACAAAGCATTCTTTAAATCTGTCATATAATTGAGAACTCCATTCTTGGCTACATTTTATCAAGACAAAGTAATTAGTAGGAAAAACGCTGAAGTTGAGTAATTAAATTAAATAAAAGAATTTATTAGCGCGTTTGACCAAGACTGAAACCACCAATACAATGCAAACCTACAGCATAATACCGGGATATACAATATGTTTATTTGCAAATGTATATAAGAAGAAGTGATGCACTATTATTATCCATATTGATAATATATAAGCATGTTATATGTGTTTCTACATAAGTGTCATGTACGAGGATGTGTCATTATGAATAAGTAGTAAACTTAGCTTGAACTTAATTAGCAACTTAAAGTAATGCATTTGTCTCTGTATTTAAAGTATTCATTAAAATGACAGTACCAACTTAATTTAACTTGTTAAATTTGTTTGGATTAAACATTTTTTCAACATATTGATAGGAAAGATCAAACTATACTTAAGTGATATTTTACTAATTAACGCATTATTGATACTTTTCATCACATTTACTGTGTTACGCAAACAAAAACACTAAAAAAATCACTGTTAACACTTGAAAAATGCAAAGTGTACAAATTAGATTTTCCAACATATTCCCTTTCCCCGCCGATTTACTACATGAAATTATATTTGAAGATGGTATATTTTACGAAGTGATGCTGCTTTTTCTCTAACACCTCAAATACTTATTCGTTTTGTGAGATCCCTTTTGAAATTAGACATCTTCCAAGATAAAAATTGATCCAGAAACTCATAAAAGAATTTTAAATGTGACGTTTAGTATTTATAAGCTGTAAAAATGAACCAGTTTTTAGTTTAAGGCAAATACAATTTGATTTAGAATAGGGAAATTTTATGGAAATACTTACACAAAAGATCATTTGAAGGCGTATGCGTAATCCTTGACATGATGGTCAGTTTTCTAACTTGACCTCATTTCCGATGTTAGCTCAATGGCCTCAACGGCTTGGGTAAAGGTCAACCAGTAAAAATTTCGTGACGCAATTGACAGAAGGAAGATAACCATAGCTTATCATTACATCGAAAACGTCTGAATTATCATTGTCCTACACCAAAAGTAATTCCCCTCCACATCTATTTGAAATGTTTTGAGCGTTTTTATGACGAAATTTTTTATTGTTTCTTTCGATTCGAGTTTGGGCTGGCTACAGTTGTTCAGTCTACTATGTCACTGTTGGCGATTATCTTCAAAGTGAGTTTTCATTAGATAAGCTGAGTGGAATCGGATGTGCAGTCATTATTTGAAATTGCGCAAATACATTTCGAAATCATACTCCATACAAAAGTGATGCATTGAATGCATGAACACTGTTTAGCATTTTACCATGAATCTAAACCTAAGAAAAAAGATTAACAACTCCCTTAATACAAAAAATCTAGACAACAACTATTAGACCTATAGAAAAGTACACTACCGTTTTGTATGTAGAAAAAAACTTGCAACAAAGTTTGAGTTAATTTTTATATTCAACACTCCTTTTTATGTGAATGGAGCAAAGTTGACAGTTTGTTTGTTTAGGCGACGACTATGTTAACTACCATATCCGAATAATCAGATTTATCGGATTTTTGCAAGTTAAGCACAATACAGAAAGTTATGATGTTTTCAAGGCCCAAAAAGACTCCAGACCCTTTCCTCTCATTGAAATGACCCCATGAATGACTACTAAAACATAAAAACCGAAAAGTCGATTTTGCGGGTTTTGCTAGTTTTGCATAAAGCGAAAAGTTATGAGTGTGTCTACGTCATAGGTGAACCCCGACCCTTCAACCATTTTTGGATGATGTTGTAATTGACCCTAACCAGAATACTTGGCATTTTCGTGTTTTTGCTAGTGTTGGATGAAAATATTTTGGTATCGCAATACGCTACTTAAGTTACGTGCGTTTGCAACGGTTTATTAAAAGTATTGATTTTTGTATTGTGCTTAGCACATTAACTTGTAATCAAGTCATGTAAACTTTAACTAAAGTTTACACATGAGAAAATGTACCTTTGTTGCAGTCAGGAGGCTTGTCGTAATGCGAGTGGCACGGTGCGCATAGCCACAGATGATAGCCATTTCATACTTTTATTCAAGTTTTTTACTCAAGTACAACAATATGTACATATTCATGGATACTTGTCAACTCAAGTAATTTGACAAAATAAATTAAAAGATTGCATGACAGTATGTGGTAACACTATTAAAATCTTTGGCATAATGTCTATACTCAATTTAAGTTAAGATTGGCTTTGGACAACGTAACACATCGTTTATATATCTATTTACAGTTTTGAATTTTGAAAGGAATTTTATAAGCAGTACAATTGATATAGTTAAGTAAAAAGAACGGATTTCCGGTGACGATTTTGATTACAGAAAGCACGTATAAACAAGCGCTTCTCTAAATAGTTTGGAGTTAGATTTACCTTACACGTAGTAGTACCGAATGGGTGTGAAATTTGTACCAACACAAAAAGCACGTTAAAATTTGATTTTTTAGATCAAAATACAATTAATTCGATTTCTATTAAATTATTCAAACACTCAAGTACCTAATGCATAGTAATTAAACACATATTCGATAAGTATATCCTAATTTCATTTATCAATTAGCACTCAAATATTTCGATTATTGTTAGTATTCCATTAATATAATCCAATAATCCAAATAATATTGTTAATTAATATTGTTATTAATCAACTTATTGGTTAGGCGAATTTTCAAAGAAATCGGAGCCGTACTGTCCAAAGGCACTGCTGGTTAGTATAATATTCCATTGATCAATATATAAGATTAAAAAGTTCCATATGGTCCGTAGTTCAAACTAATGATGTCATCAATGAGGTAAATAATTTGTACCTCACACTTTAATACGAGCGACATTATGACGTACATCAAGGGACATTTTACAGATAGCATCACGGTTTATTGGGTGTTTATTTCCGCCATGATTTAGCGATAGTGACATAATCAATTGATTTACGTGCTGAATGTGTTACTGGAACAAGTATATTACAGGAACATTGTCATTGAGTGCTCACTTCACTCTCAAAATGGCACTCTCAGACAGTCAAGTTAAGATTCTCAGCGCAGTCTCAGTGGTAAGTTGTGTAGATTTAACTTAACCGATGAAAGTTTGCATTAAATTTAAACAAACTTTTACAAATTGAAATTTTACTTAACCAGATTTTTTACAATTTTTATGATACTGAAAATACGACAAGCTTGAAAATTATATCGTTATACAAATTTTTTCGATTTAATTTGTCTAGGTTGTCGGCATTGCACTTATAGCAACTTCTTCACTTATTACAAACGACTACAAAGAATTTAAAGGGCAGTTGACACCGGCTGGGTGCATGATTTTTTCCAAATGGTGCAAAATTGCCGAATTTCGCGTTATTGCCGGAGCCCTTGCTATTGTTGGAGCTATTGTTCAGATTGGAAGTTTTGCTTTGGTAATCACACAATTTACCGTGTATTGATATTTACATACTATGACAATCAAGGGAAACAAAAATCCCCGACTTATTTGAATGCGATTTTGAATTGGTTTGGAAGTATTTGGTTATTAGCATTGTACGTACATTTTTCAGTGTTACATTATATTAATGCTGACACAGGCAACTTACCTATTTAATTACGGCTATAAAAAATACCGCGAATGGAATGACGTTATATTGTCAACATGTAATAAATGATTTCTTGTTAATTTAGGCCTTTAAAAAGAAGACAGTAATTTTCTGCAGTCTCCACTTCGTGACGTTTTTAGCAGTAATTGTTGCATTTGCCTTGGCAATTGATTCTGGGCTTCATGAGGTAAAAATTAAAGATGGTTACGACGTACGCGGTATGGCCTTTGTCTCAATTGCTGTAATCGACGCAATTTATTCGCTGGGTGTCACGGGAGGTGCGTTTCTTGCCAAGAAGAGTAATTAGTCAATATATCAATAAGCATAGAATCTGTTGATTTATTGATACAAATGATAATAAATATTATTCAAAAACAAGTTTAAAACATCACATTGGGTCTTGTAGTTCTTGGGTACAAACTATCTACAGTTGTTATATTCTTCTTAGCTGAAATGCGTCTGCTCTCAATTCAATTTATATCTTCTTATTTAAAATAATATTTCTTCCTATTCATTCCACTAAAATATTTAAACATTCTCCAAAAACTCAGGAATAACTTTCGTTTTAGTATTTTGACCACCACCCTTCCAAGAACTCTTGCAGTTGGGTTTGAAATTGTTATTTTTAGAAAAAGTGATTTGTTTTATACATTGAGGTTGAAATGCGGAAAAATGAATTCGTTTAAATCCTTAGAAGTGTATGTTTCTTTACACTACCCTTGAACACACTCGGTGCGAGAAAATCAATTTTTTGATGATGATGATTTGATTTGTTTGACAATTGGCAAATGCTCTAGTCAACAAGGACTGAGCTTCTTAGGTACAAGTTTTATTACTAGAATTTGTTTTGGAACTTTTAGATAAGTATGTATTATGTATATTACTATGTGTATAGTTTAGAGCTGAAAATAAATTTAGCAGGAAATTAAAGTTTATTATTAAAATTGAAATAAAAAAAAATGGCACACCCACTACCTCCGAGTATATTCGTTTTTTTTAAAAGTTTTCTAGATTTCCTATAAATTGTTTGTGTATATTAGAGAATGAATTTGATTTATTTTGGCCGCTCCTTCGGGTTCTCGCCCATGGAACGGAACAAAAATTGCATATTTTTAAAAATACACAAATCCGAATTACAAATTTTGAGTTCAATAGTTGAAGTCAAATGTAAATTGATTGGAGACTTATAATTAAAAGAGACTTATCGATTTATAGACTTATATTCTATAATCAATCAGGGAGTTTATATTGTTGTAGTATCAATTTTTAAAGTATTTTCAATTCAAAATTTTACCATATTTTCTGTCTAATTTGAATTTGAGTTCACAATTTTTTTTTTCAAATAAAATTGAGTTGTAATATTGTTTTAAGAATTTTAGAAACTTTTGTTAACAAAATCTGACTGCGCTTTCTAACAGGCTGTTTTGTTTCGGTCTAAAAATTTATCAGAGGTGTTTCCAAAGCACTTTTGCAATTTTAGTTTGAATTGCTCTCTGGCTGCAGAGGAGGGCGGAACTGAAAACTCGGCGATATTAGGGTTAAAATTCGGCGTTGCATCTTCTAGAGTCATTGAAGAATTTGCTGATTGTTTTGGTTTATTGGATCTCACTTTTTCTTCTTCTTCGCTTCCATGTCAGTATATGACATTGTCACATTTGCGAGTTCCGTGGCCTTGAGTTTGTCATTATTTATTTTTGCCCAGGTGAACGATGTGTATGAAGGGACAGTTTCACTTCCTTCACATGAATGGGATGAGTCACCTTTTATCAAAACCTCCAAATCTAAATCCAATTTTTCCAAGGGCTGCAGAACATGGTTAAAAAAAGTGATGTTCCTCTAATAAATGCATTATCACCTCGTTTTCAAGCAGCTTCTAGGAATGGGAAAATTTTGCGTCTTTTAACTTTCTCGTCATAGGACAGTTCTTTGGAAATACCAATTTGTGTTTCACACAGTTCTTGGCAATTGCGAAAAATGAGTCGTAAGTAACTAACAGAGTTCAAAGTTATCTTCAATCTTCCGTTGGAAATTAGGCACACCTTTTCAAATTGTTGGGTTGATTTTGAGTACATTTTTAAGAAATTGCTGCACCTCATCAAACGCATTTTCAGCAACAACTAGTCCATGAATAATTATGCTTGGCACGGTGTTCGGCTTTTTGGTACAATCTTTAGTTTGAAAAGCATCAAACGTGGGGCTTGGCTGTTCACTTTTTTGAAGCAGTTCTATTAATTCGTTTTGCAATAGCAAGAATTCTGGATAACCTTTTCACTTAAATTTTTCATCTTTCAAGGAACTTATTAAATTTCGAATGCAAAAAAATACAACTTCCATTTTTAAAGTAATCTCGTAACGTTTCACTTAGTGTTGTCTAGAGGAACTGTTTACTCACACGTCTTAGAGAATTGCGTCTCAGATGAATTGCACATTAATTTGTGTAAGGCTTTGCATTGGACCAATGACTGTTGCGAGCTTGTAAAACGGTGAATGATTTCTCCAGCGTGGTCTGATTGGGTAACACGTAAGAACATATTTTTTTTCCTTAGCTAGCTGCGCGGTGCTCCCGTATATGAGTTAGTGAGTGTGTTTCATTGCAGAACTTACTTCTTTTGCCCGAGAAATCTCCGAGGTTGGCCCACTCACCTTTATTGAGTACCCTGTTCCTGTTCAAGCGAAGCTGTGCATACCTTGGTAAGGAAGGCTTTAAGTAGAGTTTGGATGCAAAGTCAGACTTCACCGAGTCTTTGTAATGTGGCATGGACATCTTAGCCGCAGCAATCCGCAATGCCAAGTGTTGCTTTCATTTTCAGCAACAATTTTGTTTGGTTTCTTTGGCCTACATTGCAATATGCAACATTGCATATTACCCACAGCAAGTTTTACTTGCGCAATGCCAGTTTCGAGTCTTACAAAGTACTTAGAATTACTTATAGGAAGACAAATAGCTTGTTTGGGGTAGTGCTGTTGGGTTGCTTCGAGCTGTTCGGAGTGGGGTAAACCCCAGATTTCCACTCCGTAGAGGGTAGTTGAAAGCAAAATTGAGTCCAAAAGCTCCCTAGTGGTTTTTAATGCAAAACTTTGAAAAGCAGAAATTAGATTTTTGTAGCGCGGCTGAAGCTGAGTGCCAATTGCTGACGGCCTTGGTGGCCTGCTCAACGAATTTGCCATTGGACAAAAACATGACACCGAGGTACTCGGTAAATAATTAATAATAAATTTTCACAGTTTGAATGGGTGATTTTCTCCAATTGAAGTAGTCTAGCTTAGTCTTCCTTCCTCTGTTGCTAAAAACAACTACCTGCGTCTTGTTTAGGTTAACTTCCAGTGTTTTGAATGAAAGAAGTTTGAGGCGAGATTTATCTTCTCCTCTAAGACTTCTAAATAAGACTTTTATTTTTTCTAATCAAATTGTGCAGTACAATTGTACACCTCAGCGCGACACGCTCTTCAATTTTGCAAGATTTAGAGTCGATGTATTCAATATTTAAAAGAATAGCAGCATTAAGCGTAGCTTTTAACAGAATTTATCCCTCTGCGTTTAGCTCGTTTTTACACATTCTTCTAAACAATGAATGTACATTTTTGGAGGTTTGCCCCGCATTTTCCTAAAATTGGATAGGACCCTTTAAACGAAGGCTATTATCCCTATTATCCCCTTAAACTGGATTATCATGCTATTGATACTAAATCCTTTATCATTTTTAACCAAGAAACTGATCATATGCAATTATTCAACATCAAGGAAAGTCTGGGGTTTAATAAGATGTCACACATATGAAGACAAAAAATTGCTTATATGATAAGGCTTCTAACCCTCAAAGTGCGGGCCGTTGACCATTGTATTATTTTGAAAAGTATTCAAAGAGCATTATCGAGATGGGGTAAACAAATAAATAATTGGTTAAATCCGTAGGTTACCAATTAAATGGAAACTTTTCAGTCTACTTATTTTGTAGCTTTCTGCTGCTGAATTGCAACGCTGGCAATGAAATAGGCGTCAGAATTGAAATCAATATATAAATTTTACGTAATGGTCCCATCCCACCAACTATGTGCATAACTGTGTGAGCTGGAATGAATGAGCATGAATGCGTGTTTTTTTTGTAACAAATTTCAATTTTTGTCTAGAATGTTGCAACTAATTTTTCCTGTGTCACATAACATTTTGAGATTGGACATAAACAATCCTGCAGAGTATCGTTCATAAAGTTTACACCTCTATGTTTGAGTTACTACAAAGTTACAAGACCATATTCTGGAAAAAAGTAGTTCATTTTGAAGGACTGTTTGATTGCATTTGGAATTTTTAATTGACGCAAATCAAGTCCAAACGCATTATTGTAGTGACTTTTAGGTTGTTACTGGCCAAAGACTTAGGACTTTTACAAAATTTAATTTTTTTTCCACGAAAATAGCATAAGATTTCTCCATCGAGATATGTTAAAATTCAATCTGTATAAATCTAACAACACGTAGAACGTGTGAAGATAAAAAAATCTGCGTTGTCTAAAACGTGTCCCAAATTGTATCAAAACATGTTCTAAATGCATGCAAATCGTTACCTAGTCTGTTTAATAAATATAATTGTTTTTACGTATTTTTTTGCGTAACCAATAAAATGCTGTGAGTATTTGTCATAATTTTCGGGGTTAAAGCAAATTGTAACGTGGGCAAAACCGACATAAAATGATGATGTCGTAGTAATAGAAAGTGATATGTATATGCAAAGTGTTAAATTTTTCGGCCTAGGAGTTTGACCAATAGGTCACTAGATTTTGATTGTGTTGCAAAACTCTTTCGGCCTTTCAGTGCATGGCACATTTAGGGGTAAATTTTGGCGAGAACAACCAGATTTAGTGAATTTGGTTAAATTTTACCTTAGCTGGTCAGCTCAAAATTTTTTTAAGATAAGACTCTAATGACCCCTGAGTACTAAAATTATTTTTGACACTCTCTGAAGATTTGAATTAAAAAAAAAACAATTAAATTTTGATTCTTACTGGGTTGGGAAACGGGGAGCTTGGTTCCAAAAAAATTCTGAAATTTCTGAAAATAGAATTCAAAATCATTTACTAAGCATTCAGCCAAGTTTTACTCAAAACATTAATGCTATCAACTTTTTAGAGCAAAGTTTAGAAACGATACATCTTCTGATTCGCATTCTAGAACCGATTCTTAAAGGGTGCGTTAAGATAGCACCTACGCTCCAGCACCTACATATGCCAATGTGTTATTTTCAATTAGACAAACATTTTTCAACAAGTAGGTGCCGGAGTGTAGGTGCTAACTTCACGCACCACTACTAGGGCGTGAAGCTAGCACCTGCACTCCAGCACCTACTCCTATTTCAGAATTTAAATGTTTAACAC
>JAQFYP010000915.1:0-18536 GCA_034694865.1 Bilobella braunerae | reverse complement strand
CTATTTATAGGCAGTGCTCCTAAACCGTCGAACAGACAAAATGACCTCTAAGATGAGACAGATCTGATAAGAGATACTAAACTACCCAGACACATGTCTGCATAAATGTGTGAACTAACTAACATAACCTATTGGTGTAGCGTCCAAGGGGTCATCGACTTCTTGGCCGTGACAATACATGGGCTAAGTTCGGAGATGAAGCTGAGGGTCAAACTTTTTAGGGTCTAAAGTCAAGGTCAAATACTATTTGCCTTACATAGGGAGGGAAACCCTTACTACCTAAATATAAAGTATGTCAGGTTATGACCAAACTTTGCATATGTGTGTATGTATGTTAATGGAGAAGGTATCGCTACCCAAACTGTTCAGGTCTTAATCGAACCTATTGCAGTAACTCCACAACATACACTGCCAAAGGCCTCCCTGTCGTCTCCGCACCATATCGGAGTCAGGATACCGCTTGCAAAGCATCCCATCGACTCCAGGTGCCTTAACGGATAGAGTTAAGATTCTCTCATAAGAAACTCCTTGGTTGTTCTTACGCGTCCACGCTATCAATCTGCTAATGAAGATTTTTCAGATAAGCTAACAGTCGAGAGAATACTCCGTTGCGATTATCTCTTCTGCCAGCTCGTGAGCGTAGTCGCATATCGTGCTTTGCACTTTTGTATCGGGCTGATCAAGATTTGATCCCAAGAAGCCAGTGAAAAGGAACAAACGTCCTAACCAACTGGACCTCACGGCCATTTATGTAAATTTTGTATATAAAATTTGTGTGACAATACAAAGGCTAAAATCGAATATGCCCCCAAACTGAACTGACCACGCAGTCACGGTGTCTGGGTCAAAATGTAACTCTCACACTGCGCATGTGAAAAGTGCACTCTTAATAAAAACTGGTATACATTATTACGCAAATTTAGATATTCTTATGAAAAAACTGAACAATATTGCAAAATTATGTTACTACAAAACTACTAAACAAAATCATTGCAATAAAGACAAAAAAATTAAATAACTTTGTAATGAGAAATTTTATCAAAAGGTTCAAGGTTCACAGGTTCACCTAATAAATACGCGATGATTGTTACTTTATGTTTAAATGTTCTTATATTAACAATTGAAAAAAATTGCATCATAAAATATAATGAAACATAAAGTAAAAATGGAGGTATAAATGCCAAAAATGATTCTTCTAACTTATCACCAACAATTTTTTTTCATATAAGAACTGTTAGGCCATTAACTTAAATTGGAGTGTTATTTAATATAACCAATTAATTTTAACTGAGCATCAACTTGTGGTTCCTTTGCAATACATAGAAACAAAATTTTGTTTCACTCTAGCTTAATAATTATCTAGAAAATGCTACATAAAAGGCGGCTTACAATGCTAGTGTTTCCTCTAGAAGTAGCATCGTACGCAAGGATCATTCCTTACTATTTTGATCAAAATAATTGTTGTTGGAGAACATTTACATCAAAACCTACTCTCTATGCTTGGACTGTATATAAATTCTCTCTGTACATATCTGTATTGGCAATAACAATCAACATTGCACGCCTCTGGCCGAGAAGTAAACTATTGTACTGCATAAGTAGTGTGGTCGGAGTCGTAATCTATATGCAAGCCTTGGTTTTTCAGATAATAATTACCCTCTATATTGACTATAATCAGTTTTTAGCGAATTTGACATTGCAATTCTGGAAACGCATGCCGGGTAACTTTTGTTAGACAATGTCGCAAATGATATCTAAATTGTAAGTTTTTACAGAGTGTTTCGTGAAAGCCAGTTCACCATGGATTGATCCGTTATGTGACATATGTTTGGCTGCAATACCTGGTGCATCATTAGTGCTTGTACCTCTAGGAGTAGCTTGTAACGTGTACATGCCCAATATACCTCTATTTCTTACATCTATGGCTTACAATAGTTCTACTTTCTTAAAATTCGCTTTGTACTTACCGACGTTTGTCACACTTCTTGGGTCAACCACGTGTGGTTGCAGTGCCCTTGTCAAACGCAATTGTATTTACTGAAAACACAATATTTCTAACATCTCAGCTCCGGTAATAAATGGAGCTAAATATTTAACCCTAAAATTTCTTGAGTGTTTTTAAGTTAAAAATATTTGTGACCAATTCAATAGTGCAAAATCGGATGTTTACACAAGTGATGTCCTGCGGAGATCGGAAACTATGTTTCGAACGTACCGTTCTATGCAAATTCCTTTAGCTTACTTTAATTCCTTCTTTTGAAATGTTTTCTTAGTAGTGCTAGAGAGCTTCTTGATTCTTGTTGTGACTTCGAATACGCTTCTTATTACCTTTTACCCAAAAATATCACAAATTGGATGCATATTACTGATCTTGATATGTAACTTGGAACCGTTACCATTTTTCTAGGGTATTTCAAAGTCGGTCAAGTTTACGGTACTTCAAATAAATGCATCAACGCCTGGAAGAGAAACGTTGGCGGTATTGGCAGTGATACCGATCTCAAAACGTATGTTCAAATTTGCTCCATCAACAAATTTCATTTCAGTATTTTTTTTCTGTACAGAAGCTACATGCAATTCGCATTCTTGCGAAAATTTTGCTTGTTACATCTAAAGCTGTACTTTTTGTTAAAAGCAAAAGTAGCCATTGAACTAATTTGATGATAAAATAGAAGTTAGGTGTAATGGTGTTGTTAGCTTCTGTTTAATGTATGAATATACCGCAAAGTTTCTAATACTAGACCCGCCCACTATTTAATTTTTTTTCCCGACTACTCGCATACTATTAGAGACCCAACCCTGAATAGAGAACGCCCAGAAATGTTATCTGCCAATTTTTATTTATATTAACGTATCTTTTCGCGTTTTATATTAACGCAGAATTTGATTTTAAAATAAGTATTAATTGAAGATTTAATCATGTTCAAAATTACTTCACATATATTCCTCAGCTGCTTCATGTGATTGCTTTTTTGCAAATTGAAGTTCATTGTGCTTAAAATGGAAATAAATTGAGCGTTTAGATTGTGTCGTGATGCAATTAAAACAACAAAACTGTTGTTTTAACAACTGTTTTGTTTAACAGACAAATGGAACCAAAATAGTCGTTGTTGTTGCAATTTGATGCCTCGTGCTATTCCCGATTACTATTTCACTGATGAAAATCTAACACGCTCACTATTAGAGACCCGCCCGTCCAATGCTTGATACACGCCTCTTGTTAGATTTTTCGGTTTGTCTATTTATTTTTGAAAGCACCGCACCATATTATAATAACTAATGTTTCGATTTCAGTTTGCACACACACGTCTTTCAATGATTTCAATGTTTCTTGTAGGTAATCTTGTTTTAGCATAATATTCCCATCATATTCCCAGTCATCATTGACGAACTTATTGTAAGACTCCTTCAAAAAATAATTTATTTTTTAATAATTTTGTTCAGTGGACTCTACTAGGTCACGTGTCCTGGAATACAAGTTGAGTATAAATTTTTATTGTTACGTTTGCGCTATGACGGAAGTACTCTAACATTAACGGACGCTTCTGTGTTTTTGTTTGTCCCCAAGTAACCCCCACAGGGGTGAAAGTTCAAATTTATCGTTTTTCTATGGCAACAAAAAAAATGACACCTACAAAAGCTAATCCACTTACAAAGGGGAACAACGTTTGTATATGGTACTTTTCTCTGTGGCCCCCAATGCCCCCAAATGCCCTCTGACCTCCAAAATTATATTTCAAGGTCAACCCATACATTTGCATGAAACAAAAATTTATTATGTTTGTAATGACCATATAGCCTCCCTTGACCTGGAAATGACCAATACCACCAAAAATGTTGAAACGTAAATTCTTTACGTGTTTTCAACAATCCCAGATGCTAAATTGGCAACTACCATTTTGTTTTTCATTTTAATAATTTTCTAATGTCCAATGTCGTTTGTCTAATTTTTATAAATTCTTGCACCCCGCTTATAATGATTCTGAAGGGAGCGACATAATGTGTTCAGTATACACGGGGTTTACTGAAGCCGGGGTTCATTTACATTGAAACCCCTTATAAATATCCTATTTGCTCAAAAAGTACCGGTTCACTATAACCGAGTTTTTCTTATATCCGATGCCACTATACCCGGGGTGCACTGTACTTGGTTGAGCGTTTATTTACATAAGTGATATATGTTATTAAATTGCAACCTTTTCATCTAAAAATATTTGATTTCTCTATTCACGCTTTTCGTACACAATATTAAAAATCAAAACAACCACAAACCTAAAAATGCAAATAGCATTAAGATCTAATTACACAATTGTATACAATTCAAAGTATTATAAAATCTATGAAGGAAAATTAGCGACGTGAGATTACAAGTAGGTTTATGACATTGTTCAGTATCACGTCTCGTGCAATTAAAGGAAATGTTGTTTGGCGAAGAACAAATGTATGTCCCACTTTGACGGACAGAGGTGAACAAGAAATAAACATTTGTCTTTGATCCGAGTTACACGTACGCCGGAGAGACTTTAGCAAATTTGTTGTAGAACTATGCAATTTAGCCGCAACTTGCATGCACACGCCAAGTGCTGACAAGGTAAATGTTCCAATAGCGACAATTGACAGCAAAAGAAATATGTTAATGGTTTCGTTACGGCGGATTGTCGTGAATGCCGAAATTGAAATAATACACTCGGCATTTAGAATTAAAATTGGTAAATTAGATTCAACTAGCTTAAGAAATACGGCATGTTGCACCTGTCTTGCTCGATAGTTACAGAACAAAGCCGCTGTTTTCCTGTCATCTAGAACAGTCCTGGAAAAATATCGGTGGTTTTTAGTGTACTACAAAATTGATTAATTAAATTCCGCAAAATCTTTGCAAAACCATATTGCTTCAAGTTTTTTAAATGTAAAAACTGCCCAGTTTACTACATTTAGCTTACCGATTATGATCATTGTAGTGATACTACAAGGTACCTAACCAAAATACTAGTGAAGCAATTGTTATATTTTTCTGTAAGTATTGCTAATTTGCATTTTTAGATCAAGTAAAAACAATAATACATCTTCTTATAGTACTTACGAAATGCTAATGTATTTCCTCATGCAGCGATTTGTTGTAGCAACATATAGTAGTATCACGTAAACAGAAGTAAGTACTATATCCCAGTCGAATATGAAACCAGTTACATATAGCATCACCTGGGGAATGTAAAAGTAGGCGGATCCAACTTTGAAAAACCTGATGCAAGGAGCTTCGTAGTGCACAGCAATTGGAAAAGCGAAGTATGAAAATACAATTGATAGAACAGCAGCAGTAAACATGAAACAAAATATGTCAAACCAAAAAGTTTCATATTCATTTTCGGCATTTGCTTTTCGCATAGATGCTATGTAGAAAAAAGGGAATAAATTAGTGAGCTTGTTTTGCTATAAAGTTAAAAATTTAGTGTTAGAATAAACATGGCAAAACATAAAATAATATTGGAACCACAATAATGTTGTGAGACCTTTCGTTTTGAGGTTAAACAATATTTCGTTGATTGTTAATGTTTCAAGGCCGGTGGCCTTGAGAAACATCCAATGAGTTGAAGCGGAAATCATGATGATGGAGCACAGAAAGATTGAAACGACAACGTCAGAAGCATTTACGTCATGAAGGAATAATAGGCTCAGAACGATAACACTACAGATAACTCCATCTTTGCATAAGTGAATACATTCGAAGCATTTGTAAAGCTGGTGGCGGTTTTTGAATTTCTCTGTAGAAAACGTTAGGTGTGTAGTGTTGCTTTCTCGTTTGAGATAGAATGGTAAACAGTTGACCCAAAAGCCAAAATCAAAACACCAAATTAATGGATCAATGTATCTTGGCAGAGCAAATCCTGTCATTACGTCTTGGTTAGAACAGATTATTGCTATGCGCAGTAAATTCAATGCGGTGAAGCCGCTCACGAATGAATGTCCAAGGAGTTGGCAATGAAATCGATAACGGTAAAATAACCATAACGGTCCAAATAATTGAAAACGGAGAAATTGCTTTATTAAAACTAATGATATTCAGAGGATGGAGCAATATTTTAAACACTTTGTAAATTAACCTAACTGAACATTAATTTTTCAGTAATGTGTTCCATTGCTTACAAACGAAATCTCCCATAGGTTTTTCCTCAAATTGCGAAGCGCAAATTTTCCACTTACAAGGTACGTATTCCTGGTGAGCCCTAAGTTGGGATATGTGACATGCATACACAATTTCAAACTTTTTAGAGATGATTTGTATCAAATTTTCTCTGTCAAATTGAAATTTTTCAAAACAGGGAATTTTTAAAATTTTGGGTTTTTTTTTTTTGAGAAGTTGAGAATGGAATGGAAGTGGAGAAGAAGTTCCCCGTAAAACTAAAAATTTTACAGCTAAAATCCCATAAGAAATTTCAAATTGTGACCATTGAAAACAAAATGTAATTGAGGAAAATTTAAATTTTAGCGTGTTTTCTTTTCAAACGTTTAAATTGCTTTAAATTGCAAGTTTATTGTAAAAGTTTTCGCAGGTTGAAAAAACCTTTTTTATTAATTAAATGTATACTGGCGCTAACCTAAATCAACCTAACCTATAATTCTAATTAAAAAATAATTAAATTATACTCAAGTATAAATCTATAATGATTTAAAGTTGAATGTCTTTGTATTGTTAAGCATTTCCTCTTTCTTTTTTTTTTTGTAAAAACATGAGCTGAAGAAAATTTGGAAGAGAATGCGCATGCGAATGCGCAGGTAGAAAAATCCTTTTTTAAAAGAACCTTTTTTCAGGTAATGCACAAATAATTCGTGTCAGGTAGAAAGAATTTTTTTAAAAGAACCCTTCTTCAGGTAGACGACCCTTTTTTTTAAAGAACCCTTTTTCAGATAGTCGACCCTTTTTTTTAAAAAGAACCCTTTTTCAGGTAGTGCGCATACAGGTTCTCTTCGCTTATGTATATGATTTGTTAAGCATTTCCTCTTTTTTTTTTTTTGTAAAAACATGAGCTGAAGAAAATTCGCCGATATTTGGAAGAGAATGCGCATGCGAATGCGCAGGTAGAAAAATCCTTTTTTAAAAGAACCTTTTTTTCAGGTAGGGCACAAATATTTCGTGTCAGGTAGAAAGAATTTTTTTAAAAGAACCTTTTTTCAGGTAGGGCACAAATATTTCGTGTCAGGTAGAAAGAATTTTTTTAAAAGAACCCTTCTTCAGGTAGTCGACCCTTTTTTAAAAAGAACTCTTTTTCAGGTAGTGCGCATACCGGTTCTCTTTGCTTATGTATATGATTTGTTAAGCATTTCCTTTTTTTTCTTTTTTTTTTTTGTAAAAACATGAGCTGAAGAAAATTTATCGATATTTGGACAAAAATGCGCATGCGCATGCGCAGGTAGAAAAATCCTTTTTTAAAAGAACCTTTTTCAGGTAGGGCACAAATATTTCGAGTCACGTAGACAGAATTTTTTAAAAGAACCCTTCTTCAGGTAGACGACCCTTTTTTTAAAGAACCCTTTTTCAGGTAGTCGACCTTTTTTTTTTTTAAAAAGAACGCTTTTTCAGGTAGTGCGCATACCGGTTCTCTTCGTTTATGTATATGACAACACTAGCGACAAATTATTGACCAAAATGTCATATGCCGTGTGGATGAAAACTTGACATAAAAATTTTTACTATACACCTTTTTGGCGTTTTACAAAATAATAGAACACTTAAATTTCTAAAATTAAAACAAAACAAAATTTGATTTTTTTTTCATAAAATTAATCAATTGTTTAAAGCCCTTTTTGCAAATTATGTTGATTGCTTTATCTAAAAAAAACAATAAGTACTTTAGCTTTGGTACATAGGATTTATTGTTCAAGCCGCAGCGTCCTCAATGTCAGAATCTGAATTCCATCATTATATGTTGTGAATATTTAAGGTGCGACTTATCAAATAAAATAAAAAAATTTTAATTTGTATAATTTAAGATTTATTATTTGTAATTTACAGAATTCGTGGAGGGGCTGCTGAAGGGTCTATACTTCTGGGAATTTGAGGGACTAACTTCTCTCCACTGCTTTAGTCGCAGAGTAAAATATCATAAAATCTTTGTTGCCATGCCGCGGATAGCATGCATAATCATCTCGTAGTGTTCCAAATATTTTTGCGCTAAACATTAATCATAATATTAATTCTATAAACATTCGCGGTTTAGAAACGCACACAAGATGTATATTAAATGGTCAGTTGGAACTAATGGCTAAGATATTACAAACGTGGGTTCAAAATTCCAATCAGCCACAAAAACGTCTTTTTTTTGGCAATCCCCTCAAGAATTGCCTATCCTCTGATTCCAGAATCTTCGTGATCAGGGTGCACTCTCTTTTTTCTTAGTTAAGCAGTTCTTACAAATCATTTTTTTTTCAAATTAGGTCAGAAGCCTATGAGCTTGACTCCTTGAGGACGTTGACTTATTAGGTAAAAAATACAGATTGTTTTTATGGAGAGATAATTTTTTTTTAACTAACAAGTTGAAATCAGTCCACCGTCTTAAAGATTCTTTCAGTTATACAGGTTACAAGAAAAAAAAGTAATTTTGTTTCTGAGTCTTACAGTTTTTGGGTGGGCAAGTTTGGCTGGTTTCAACCATAATAACTTTTTAACAAATTCAGCTCTCCTGCACGCACACTGACGCTAACAAGTACTTTCCAATATCTCCAAAACAATGGGAAGTACAATTTATATTTATTACTCATAAATAAATAACCATAAAATAATAAAGTAACATACAGATAAAGGAAGAAATCTTTTTCAATCTAATGCAACCTTGTAATAGTAATTAAACTTGTCAGACCGTAAACGTGGAATTTTTCCACGCACCAAAATAAATAAAAAATATACTGTAATTCATATTATTATTGTAACTCGTATATTGAAATCTCCTCCAATAAAAATAAAAATGATTAAATAATTTATAAAACAACAATTAACCAATAAAAACCAAATTTACAACTTCAGAAAATAGTGTCATAGGTAGCAACAGCATATCAATATCATGCATAACTAATTTTACAAAAGTTCATAATTAGGATAGCCCGGAAAACAAGGTAAAAAGTATCTTACAACTTACTTTTATTTCCCCTAGATTTTCCATAAAAAATATTCCAGTTTTAGAATGTAAAACTTTATTTCAGAGCTTTTTTTTTTGTAAACTTTTATGTCTCTTTTAAGATTTTATATAAAACAAGTAGGCAATACCGTCCTAGGACAATTAAAAAATTTGGTAATTGTTATTTGTGTGGAGGAAGGAGGATGAAAGAATTCTTGAGATCCTTCCCACTTTACCTCTAAATTACAACTGATTTAATAAATATGCCTTTGCATTTGCTCACGCGTATTCCTAGAAATGGCAATCCGAGGATTTTGGGCCGGATTACAGATCTTCGGATGAATCCAGTCAGATCAGGTACTAATCCAAAATCGGATCGGATTTCGGATTATTTCTTTAAATCTTCCTGCAAAACCTCCTCCAATAAAATATAGTATCGAAAAAATTAAACTATAAATTTAGTTTTTCAATGCTGAAATTGGTTTTGTAGTTCAAAGGCATATATATCTAATTCTGTATATCGAACAATTTTCAAACATTTATCTAATGTAACTTGTGAGCAGTCATTTGCTAATTAGTTAAATTGTTTAATTTAAATACTTGTATTGCACCAATTAGATTGTTTACAGGATATTTTAAAACTTTAGGTAAGGTTTAACACAAATGTCGTTTCTAATAACTTACAGTGCAACCTTTATGAAGCCCGAGTCAGGAATGATTTTTTATTTATTACTCATACTTATTTACCGCGCAACCCAGAGCCTCAACAATGTACGAGTCAAGGGAACAACGAGCAGTATTGCCCCTCTTCCTCCATCTCTCCCACCAAATTGACAACGAGGCAGCCCAGATCCACAACAAAACACACTTGACAGCACACATCGTGTACATAATTTAAACCCTTCTTTTTTATCTTTTTTATTTTATAACGTCTCTGGACTAAAGGGTAAAAGCCCCTTGTTTTACGCCGATTTGGCTTCATTAAAGCCCTCAATCTTCTGCCTGGCAGAAACTATGTGTACCTCAGAAGATTTTAGTCATCCGATACATTCTGCATTTTACAACCAAATCTCCATACCCGCATATAAAGGACCTGCTGGAAGGCCCTTTGGCGGATTCCTAGTGGGCACTCGAAAAGACCTTGCTCAAACCGTTTCAATAATTACTCAATCTCAGTCTTATGTGTTACTTGACGTTAGCTCAAAGGCTTTGAAAATTATGCTCTCTTATTTTTAACTCTCTGATGACAACTGCTACAACTCAAAGTTGGACGACTACTTCAACTCTATCGCTGAACTTTCCCACATCTACCTCCACCACATCTCAATGGGAGACGCAAACGCAAGGACCTCTGACGTAATCTCGTTTACCGGAATAAACAGATCAAGCCATGATGTAAAAATGAACAAAAACGGAAAATCCCTAATCAGCAAACTAAATGAGGAAGGACTAGCCATCGGCAACGGAGGATTCCCGGGAGATCTTAACGGTGACTTCACCTTCATCAACTCTGCAGGTGGGTCAAGTGTCATCGATTACCTTCTTTACTCTACCTCAACCGCCAACTACATTGAAAAATTTGAGGTGCTAAGTCTTTTGCACAGTTGGCATTTTCCTATAATGGTAAAACTTGGCGTTACCAACACTCTCAATTCGCAACCCCAGAAGGAAAGAATTCAGATGCCGCTATCACCCACCAAACGCGCAGTTGTTTCGAATGCTCTTAATGGCACTGTGCAGTCCCTAACTATGTCCACTGGCACTCAGGCGTGCCACCTTACCCACGCCATTGTAGAAAAGTGTCATGATCTTGGCATCGTAAAGACTGCAGGACAGCCTAAAATTCCCTCTCAAAAATGGTTCGACAAAGAGTGTAATAGCGCTAAGTACGAGAAAAACAAAGCCCTTAGACACTTTAGACGAATCGAGCTCCGAAAGACTGAGAAGAAAACCCTAGCACTCCAACGCTATCAGTCCCTTCTTTCTGACTACAATAAATTGTGCAAATCTCTCTGACGTGCACTGTGAAAAATGCAAAATAATATTTTCTGGCTCTATTTTGAATTAATGTTTATGCTAGTTGCATACTAAATTTTCAGAGCTATTTTCAAAATAAGAAAATGTTAGCTTTTAGCTGTTAGTCAAGTTTCGAGTTACTTAAAAAACGTCCTGTATTTTTTTCCGTTAAACACCGTAATACCTAGTGAAAGTTTTTGGAAACTTTTTTGGCCTAAACTTTTGCATTTTTAGCATCATATCAGAATATGTGTTTGATCAATGCACTACTTAAATTCCAGTCCACAAATGTTTCAACAAAGCACAGCTGCCTCAGAGCGTTTGTACAGATGACCATGACTCGTTTCTACCGAAGATTTCAGAATTTTGAAACCATTCCGGGAATACATTTATTCGAAAAAATTCTTAGGGTTTCTAAAAAAGTATTTGGTTTTCTAAATTTTTGGGAAAAAAGCTGTGGGCAAGACGTTGAATATTTGCAAAGATAGAACAAGTATTTTAAAAAAAATAAAAAAAAAAATTTAAGTAGTACAAAACATTTTCAAAGTTTTATTTTTTTTTTAAAAAGCTCTATTAGAATTTGCCAAGGAGAAAGTCGCTGATGAGGCTCTAGAATCCAACATCGAAAGTTTTGACAGGCTGCTCGCAGGCTCTTCGCCAAAGCTTTGATTTAGTGTATGAATACAAAAGTTTGTGTTTGAGTAACGTTGAATGATTCCAGTACATCAATGAACTCAACATAGAGGTCATAGGCCGTAAAAAAATTAAGTGTAGCTTATGATGAGGGACTGTATGAGACCACGACAACAAAATTCGCCGTTCTATTAGTGAAATTCTAGATAAATACCAAGCCAAAGCCAAATCATACTCGCGCTCCTGGTAAGTTAACCGATGAATTGTACGGAGCCTTTTTTTTTAAGCAAAAAAGAGGTTTTCAAAGAAAGTTCACAAAGTTGTTTTTCCATCAATTGGACGTCAGTTAAACATATATTTTTGTATCACAGCGATAGAACAATGTATATAGTTGCTCCCATTTGCTCGCTGTCGTTTTGATTCTGTATATTGATTTGAAATATTTTTCCAAACTATTTCGATAGTATTTTTGGAAATATTTTCAAAATATTATCAAAATCTTACAAATCAAAAGCGAAATCATACTCTCGCTTCTGGTAACGTAGATGATTTGTACATAGAGTTTCTTAAATGTTCCAGGCGAGGGAAGGTTGCGAATAATTTTTGTTTAATTTTTTATTCATCACGTGCACTCCATTTGAAAGTATATTGAATTTGCACTATCGAGAAAAGTTTCAAGATAGGTATGTCCCATTTTTCATCGAGTTGAGTTTGCACTAGGAATTGTGTTTCAAAATTTCGAGAAAATAAAATCAATATAGTATTTCAGTAACTAAAATTTCGTTTTTGACTCTGCTCATAGATGGGCTCTGTCCAAGATATTCAATTCCCAAATGAATAACAATGTAACCGGAAACTGATAATTCAATCGAAAAATATACAGTGTGAATCATAAACAAACCATTAGAAACGCTATAGAATAATTTTAACTAAACTTCAGAAAAACTAACTGAGAAAAACCTTTTGTTCAATTTCAACCTTCGAGGCGGAAATAATTTAACCAAATAAGCAACAATTTGTTCTAAAAACTCTTGTTTTTAAATGTTTGAAAAACTTGTTCTAATATTACAAACACATTTTACAATACTTCCTCTAACACCTGTTAAAGTCTGTTTCCACCAATACTTTTTTTATTTGTGTTAAATTGTAATAATTTAATGGATTAATTGATTGTTTATACGAAACCGTTCCATGGGCGAAAGCCCCAGGGAGCGGGTAAATAAATTCAAATTCAAATACTTTTTTTTTCAAATCATGCAGTCACTGGCACCAAAGCTTCAGCATTGTGATGATGCACTATGGGGTGGTTACCAAGAACTCTATTTCGAGTTTTTTGGTGTTTTTTGATTGTTTGAAAAAAAAATACATTGAAAGTGAATGGGAAAACACCTTCCAGAAAAACTGGCCAATTGGCTGGAATTGGCTCGATAAAAATTAAATGTTTGTGGATTTAGCTTCCGAAGGGTTCAGTTAAGCGATTTGACGCCCATTTAAGCGACATTTCCATCTAGCTTGGAAGTTATAGATTTTCAAATTTTTGCTAATTTTGTTGTTTACTTTGGAAATACAGTGACATCTTTTTAAACGCACGAATCGCTTTCTTTTCAGTAAATACTATTGTCTAGTATTGTATTGTTTTAAAAAATAAAACGAATTTTGAATTGTAGGAAATAGTGGTGTAGTTAAGGCATTCAATAGGCTTGTTTGATTTTGTAGTGCAAAACTTTCACTATTTCGAATTTGAAAAAAAAAGAGTTTTTTTTTTAGAAAATTGTTGAGGAAATTGCTAAAATTTTCGAAAGAGAGATTCGAAGTTGAATGTAAGATGAAGAATGTGCTTGTTTCCGCCTCAAATTTATTTGACATCACTAGAAATAGCCACAATACTCAAATTTTGACACTTTTAGGTAAAATTATTTAAAAATTGTGAAACATATTTTTAATTGATTTTGAAATTGAGTTTTAAATTTACATCTTCTCTTATCAGGATCCAATGAAGGGATTGGCTCAGAAAACATCGATTTTGTATTTGAAGACGGGTGCATGTTGAGGAAATAGTTGTAAAGCGCAAATTCGACGATGACAAGGATTTGAAAACGGGGTCAAATGTCACACAATCTAAAAATAAATGTCAAAGGTCAAATGCGCAAATTTTCTGAACAAAAGTTGGCCCTTTTTCGGGAGATCTTTGTGACAGGATTTGCTGCTCTACTTGGGAAACTCTAGATAGAAATCAAACAAAAAACAAAATCCTGGTAAGTTAGATAACTGGTGATTTGTACAGAGCCTTTTTAAGAAAGGTTTTCAACGAGAGTTCAGTTATTTTTTTCACCAATTGGACGTCATTTAATTAAATATTATTAATTTCCAATGATAGAACAGTTGACACAAATTCGATATTATTCCCATTGTAACTGAATTTTTAATCAGCAGCCAGTCGTCCGCCTTTCCGGAATACCATTATTTTGGTTTTTGCTAAGTTCACTTTGAGGGCGTGTTGATCGAAATAGAGATGCAGACGATCAATTCCTGATTGTAGTGCTGCTGGTGCTGTGGAACGGACGGCTGTATCGTCTGCAAGGATGAGAGAACTTATATTATTTTTTTTTTTTTTTTATAAATTTTGGGTCCGATTCCAGTATTTTGTGTAGATCCGAAATAAAGAGACAATAAAAGAGTAGGGGTGATAGGCTGTCGCCTTGAATTAGGCCCTCCGTCAGCTTTATTTTATTTGTGTCTAGGCGAATTGTTGTTGTAAATTAGTTGTATATTATGCCCAGGATTCGGATGAATTTCGGGCAAATCCCAATCCCAATGCTGTAAAGTTTCTGCCACAGCAAGTTGAATTGAATCGAGGGGAAGCATCTCTGAAAATCAATAAACAATACATATAATTTGCCTTTCTTTTTGCAAATTTGGGTCTGGATAACAGCATTCAGAATGAAAATATTGTCGGCACAGCTACGATTTTTTCTAAATCCAGCCTGTGACTCGTGGAGGACATCGTTCTGCTCCGCCCATTCTTCTAGGCGTAAAGCTTGAATTGTAATGAAGGTAATTAGCTAATTACAATTAATTATAGATTTGGGTAATCTTGGCAATTAATTGCACAATTTGCGTTTTCAATGTGCTAGATATAGAACCTTTATGATTTTTTTTTGAGATTTTACTTAGAAATTACTTAACAAAGTTGGAAGCTACATCAGCATCTATCATTGTGTGATACTAGTTGGGTCTACTAAACTATTGTAATTAATTAAATTCTGTAACTGTAATTACACTTGTTAAAAAATTACTTATAATTAAGATCAATTTCAATGAAGCAATTATAACGACGTAAGTATTTATAGACTTAACTAATTTATGTAATTGCATCTTTACATAATAAAAATATATTTTTCATTCAAATTAATTTACTTGACAAATAATTTTGTCAATCGATTAATTAACGATTGATGCTTAATTGTTTTAAATTCGCACAACGTTTTCCTACGGGAAGTCTTCGCAGCGGGGCAATCGGAAACCGCTCGCTTTATGCCGTGTGTGCGTCATTTCGCATTTCCCCCATTTACTTAATTGCAAAAATTCAATTAACTGCTGATCAATTGCTTTACTCTGAAATTAAAATGAAGACAATTAAGTTAATTACAATTAATTACAATTAAGTATTCTTCAGCAACTTGCATCCTGAGATGGTTGCTTGATTTTTTTTGATGCGCACTGTACATTCCATTACACTGTGCTGATTCCATCCTCCAGAATTTTTGGTCCAGTAAAATTTTGGAGCAAATTGCATTTATGTGCAGTTAATTGCCCATGCTTAGCATTTAGCTAAATTTTCCGCTTTTCCACCTTCCTTCTCCTTCCAATTTCTCAATTTTCAGCTCAAGAGTCAGCGTTTCTTTGGCATCATCCTGGAGAACCCGAGAAATGTATAGAACCTTAATTTTTTTTGTTTAACAAGAACTATTCTCACGAGTTTCGATTTCTCCAGTAAGCGGTCCAGCTCCTCTACTTTATCTTCCGATTCTAAAATTTGCTTAATGTGGTTCTCTCGCGCTTTATGAACAAATTAATTCAGTAAAACTAATTAACTAATTAAGTAAAGTCAATTACTAGCTTGCTATGTCCAGTGGCCAAAGTGTGTAGAAGGCTGTCGCGAACCCTGTAAGGTGCCCGCCCAGGTTTGCGGGGCAAAGTGGAGACTATGTGACTACGCGAAGTAGTGCGGGTCACTGATAGCGATGAGCGGAAGCGATATCACGGGGAAGGATCGCTGGAAGCTTTCCGGCTCTGATATTTTAATTGAATAATTTTAAATGTTTAATATAATATAAAGCGAGCTTTTATCAATGTTTTTAGCGATGTCCGCAGGCGGGCTCGTTTGGTATTTTCTTAACATAATTTTCCTCATAAATTTTGTCTTCATTTGTAAATCAAATTTCATCTGTTAAAATTTCGGCTTGCTGCCATTTATTTAAACTTCAAGCTTTGAATAGTGGAAACTTTGAGGGCTTCAGCTTGGAATTCTATTTTTGTGTTACTTGTGAAACGCTTTGTATACTTTGCCGTAATTGAAACTTGCCTTGCAGGACGGTAAGGTTGCCTCCTGGAAGGTGTAGCCTTGAGAACCAGCAATTGCCCTAGCAGCTATCAATTTGTTTACAGGCGTTTCTGAAATGTCAATCTTCTCTTAGTTCTTTTGCGTTTCCTAAAAGCCAAAAGTTTTCAAATTGAGTTAAAATCAAATTGTTACCCCTAAATTCGGGTTAGCTTAACCCTAAGGGTTACAGTGCCTGAATGACTATCACATGTACGTTGTCAGCAGCGGGTATGATACGTGCTGAATTGTAGCTGTGTCCCTTGCTCTCCAACGCCTCTCCCGAGGGCACAAGCTTGAGCCACTTGATGTGCGGCGGAAAGGAGGTGAGCCCTGATTGTACAGTGCATTCCATAAGGGCCTTTGTCCCTTGAAGGCGACTCACGTTGGCTGGATAGTCCGCCGCAATGGCAGGCCGCCGCTTCTCAGACAGTTCTGTAAGTAACAAAGCGATTTAATTTAGTGACGGCGCGTGACGACAATAAAAAAAATTAGCGAAATATGAAATTTGTGCTAATTAGGTCGAGAAAGACCTAAAATTATACCATATTATTTATTACAAACTGCAAATGAGACGCCAGTGCAGCTCTCCAAACAAGTGGAAAAAGTTCTGAAAAAAATGGAGTTAGAGACTGTGGATGTGAGTTATTGCCGTAGACTAGGCAACGGCGGCAAAACTGGAAGGGTGGTTCAAGTTAAACTTGTCCGACAATCCGACAAGTTTAAAATTTTCGCTCGCAAATCAACGCTGAGGGATGACCCAATTTTTAAAGGCGGATATATCAATCCGGAAATGACGCAAATCGAGAGAATTCGGGATTCAAAAGTTAGGGCAGAAGGGAAGAAGCTCAAGGAAAAAAATCCAAACACGAGATTCCAAATTTGAGGTGGTTTTATGAAGGTCTCATGCAGTGGAAAAACGAACGTTTTTGAAATTAATGGAGAGGGGGATGTCTCCGAAACTTTTAATTCTTGACGTATTTTACTTATTTTACCATAAATAGAGCTGGTTCAAATTTCTACAAAAATTTAATGATTACTTCATTTGTGTTAATTTTTAACAGTGTTAAATTGATTTGAATTTGTTTCTAGGTTGACCCATGAGTCCTTTTAAAATATAAGTGTTAGGAATTCTCCTTCTAGTTTAGAATTTGCAACTCCAGCAAATAAGGCGAATTTCATTCATAGAAAGATTTGTGTCACAGCTAAAAGTGAAGGTTGATTTGGAAACAACTTAAGAAATTTTGATTACACTTCCAAGAACATTAATTTATTGATTGTACTAATTAATTAATCTAAAAACCCTAAATTGAGAATTAGAATTCAGAGTTAATTACTTTTGATAGCTCAAACCATTTCCAAACATGTTAATTGTAATAAGTAATAATTCAAAAGCCTCATGGACGTGCGTCCGAATAAGGCTATAAGCAACCTTTGAATAAATAATAAATAAATAATATTATTTATTACAAGTTTTCAAACAAACCGATTTCATGTGCAGAAGCTTTTGTGCACATGCTAATAAACAAAAGTAGTTCAATTGAAATTCTGAAATTTATTAACGTTTGGGTGAAAATATTCAAAGTGAAAACATCTGACGGGTGAAAATGTCCAATGGGTGACACTTTTTTTTGCAAAGAAAACTTCTACATTAACTGGTGTATTTCAAAAATTTTAAGGCCACGTGAAAACTCCACCAATTTCCCAATAGTAAAAAATAACTGTTGTTGTTGCTTGTTGAAGGGTTTTGATAAACAGCGAACAGCGAAAAACAAATAGATGTAAAAATAAATTAAGCGTCCTTACGTGGACCTGTTAATTTTATTTAAAAGCCTAACATGCCATTCTCTCGTCATCCGGTCAATATTTTATATATTTTATAGTGTTCCTTAAGGGCATCTTCAGTACCCTAGGTTTTCGCTGACATTTTATTTCAAAGTTTCATCGATTTTTAGTAAACATTACAGGTAACAGACGACAATTTTTTTCGCTCGTTAGCAAAACCGAAGATTTTTGGAAATGTTTAAGCGTCCTCAAGTGAAATTGCTGCTGATTAGAATGTTATTACTTCCAATTTTACACTAGCTCGTTAATGCGGAAAAGAAAGTTTACAAATTTTCGCGGCGCACAACTACTCTGACAACATTGTAATTAGGTGGGAGTTGTTTACAAGGCGGCGC
>JAQFYP010000914.1:0-18545 GCA_034694865.1 Bilobella braunerae | reverse complement strand
CTCCTATTCAGGTAACCCTAAAAAACGTCCAAAATATTCAAAAATTGGCAGGTTATCGTAGTGCTTATCTGGCACTTGGTAGGTTTTAAAAACCTATTCTTGTATTCAGGTTTACCTGAGAAACCTGCACAATATTTATATAATACGTACCAATAAACTGTAGGCAGGTTCAATGATATTTTATAAGGATATGAAAACCTATTCTCCTATTGAGGTTGCAAGCAGGTAAACGTTGCAAGCAGGTTAGTTAATTTAATATTCTTACACCTGGCAGGTTTTATAAGCTTAGCTTGTATTCAGTTTTACTTGACCAACCTGTAAAAAAGCAGGTTCAATACTCAGTTGCGTTTCGACCGACAGGTTTTATAAGCCTATGCCTTTATTTAGGTTCACTTGCCCAACCTTTAAATTATACGTTGTTTTGGGTTGTTTCAAAAGTAGATACTCTCATCCACACAGGTTTTATAAGCCTATTCTAATAATCACATTTACTTGTACACCCTATAGAATATACGTTGCTTGCAAGTTGTTTAATTTAATACTGTTGCACCTGACAGGTTTTATTAGCCTAGCTCATACTCAGGTTTACTTGATCAACCTGTAAAATATATTATGTTATGATAAAAACAAAAAAGTTTACATGAACAACCGATCAAATATTTATTATAGACAGGTTCAATACATTGCTTTCCTGGTTTCAAGCAGGTTTTTTAAAGCAAAAGTCCAAATCAGGTTCACGTGAGACACCTATCAAATTTTTGTTGTTAGCAGGTTCAATGTAGCGTTTATCTGGCACGCAACAGGTTTTAAAACCCTACAATTCTGATCAGGTTTAGTTGAGAAACCTTTAAATTTTTATTATTATTTATTGACACGAAAGTAAGTATTTTTTGTAAGTAGGTTAATACAGTGTTTACCGGATACCTGACAGGATTTATAAGCCTACTTTCCTACTCAGGTCACCTTAAAAAACGTGCAAAATATTTAATATTGTCAGGTTAATGCAGTGTTTATCCGGCACTTTCTAGTCTTTATAAACCAACTCTTGTGTTCAGGTTTTCCTGAGAAACCTACAAAGTATTTATTGCTGATAGGTTAATACAACCCCCATCTGCTACCTAAGAAGCTCTGTAAGCCTTCTCTTTTGTTCAGGTTTACCTAAACAACGTGGAAAGTATTTATTATTGGCATGTTAATACAAGTCTGTTCTGGTTCCTAAGAGGTTTTATAAGCCTATGTTCAGGTTTGTTTAAGAAATTACCTTCAAAATATTTATTTTTGGCAGGTTAATAGTGTTTATATGATGCCTAACTAGCTTTACAAGCCTATTATCTTTTACAAGTTTACCTGAGATATCTGCAAACCATTTGTTGTTGGCAGGTTAATAGTGTTTATCTGGGGCCTAGCTGGATTTGTAAACGTACTACCCTTTCCAGGTTTACCTAAGAAACGTGCAAAGTATTTATTATTGGCATGTTAAAACAATGGTATTCTGGTCTCAAAGAGGATTTATAAGCCTATGCATAGGGATACTTAAGAAACCTTCAAAATATTTTTTGCTGGCAAGTTAATAGTGTTTATCTGGTGTCTAACTGGATTTGTAAACCTACTACCTTTTCCAGGTTTACCTAAGATACGAGCAAAGTATTTATTACTGGCAGGTTGCTAAAGTGCTTATCTGACAATGCTTATTGGTTTTTGTAGTCCTACTAAATAACCATCATGTTAACTGACAGGTTACCAAACTACCAAACTACCAAATTAATACCTTGACCAACCTGTAACATCAAAACCTACCAAACCTACTAAATAATTGTCTAACAATCATGTTATCTGACAGGTTACAGCTTTCAAATAATCGCCTGACCAACCTGCAACATTGGAGCATAACTAACCTACTAAATAAATGTATAACCATCATGTAAACTGGCAGGTTACAACTTCCAAATGAACGGCTGACCAACCTGCAACATCAAAGCATAACAAACCTACTAAATAAATGTATACCCATCATGTTAACTGACAGGTTACAACTTCCGAATGAACGCCTGACCAACCTGCAACATCGAAGCATGACAAACCTACTAAATAAATGTATAAATATGATATTAACTGACAGGTTACGACTTCCAAATAAACGCCTGACCAACCTGCAACATCAAGGCATAACTAACCTACTAAATGAAAGTATAACCATAATGTTAACTGACAGGTTACAACTTCTAAATGAACGCCTGACCAACCTGCAACATCAAGGCATAACTAACCTACTAAATAAAAGTATAACCATGATGTTAACTGACAGGTTACAACTTCTAAATGAACGCCTGACCAGCCTGTAACATTAGAGCATAACTAACCTACTAAATAAATGTATAACATATTGCAAACTGGCAGGTTACAACTTCCAAATGAACGGTTGACCAACTTGCAACATCAAAGCATAACAAACCTACTAAATAAATGTATAACCATCATGTTAACTGACAGGTTACAACTTCCGAATGAACGCCAGACCAACCTGCAACATCAAAGCATAACAAACCTACTAAATAAATGTATAACCATCATGTTAACTGACAAGTTACAACTTCTAAATGAACGCATGACTAACCTGCAACAGTAATTGGAGCAAAGCAAACGGCTAAATAAAAACCAGAAATGTAATTGACAGGTTACAACTTCTAAAAAAACGCCTTGCCTACTTCCGTCATCGTTCCATAACAAACATACTCCGTTAAAGCCAAAGTAAATTGATAGGGCACACCCTTCTAAATATGCATCTGGCCAACCTGCAACATAAGAGTATAACGAACCTACTAAATGAAAGTACAAACAACAATTTTTAACAGGTTACAACCTTCTGAATAAAGTGCAGACCGACCAACCTGCAACAATGGGGGTATAACTAACCTTAAAAAAAACCGGCATGCTAATTGGTAGGTTACAACCTTCTAAATTATTAACTGACCAACCCGACCAATTGAGCAAAAAAAAGTACTATGGAGAAGCTTAAATCACATGTTAATTGGCAAGTTACAAACTTTTAAACTTTTCTTGTGTATGCTCACAAGTATTGCCGAATTAAATTACTTCCAATTTGTTTGTATAATATGTAAGACCCCATTTTTTAAATTATTCTGTTATTTTCTGAATTATTGTATCAGGTTTTCAATGTACTGTGTTTTAGGGTTAGGAGGTGTGCCTTATTTAACCTGACAAGTTTATTAAAACATTGTTCTACTTTCTATGGTTCACAAGCTGTTTTACAAGCGTTGCAATGATTTGTTTTCACAGGCTTGGAAGGCTTCAAATGCTAAATCCAGCAGACTGCGTTTGCGTTGAACCTAACACGTTTTATTAACCAATTTAACCTTTCAACGTTTATTTAAATAAACTTTACAATGTATATTGTTGAAAGGTTTGGTGTTTTTTTGTTCGTGAGCAAAACAGAGTTATTAGCCTATTATTGTATTCAGGTTTGTTTGAACACCTTGTATAATCTAAATTTCCAACAGGTTGAAAGAGGTTTTCCTGTCAAAGCTAACAAACTTAATCGGTCTATTGTACCGTTTCCGGCATACTTAAACATCCTACTGTACAAACTCTTGGAGCATTTTCAGTGAGTATGTAGCGTTAACGCAAACAGACTTTATGTCCCGAACTGATTTTTTTCTGAATAACACTTTTCAAAGAAACTTTTTTGCATAGGTTTAGTAGACTCAAGGTTGTTTTGTAAACATGAAGAGTTTTATTTATCTGCTTCCATACTTCAGGTTTAATTACAAGGCTGCAGAATTGTTTTGTTGCGCAAGTTCTGTAACCGTTAGTTGTACAAGTAAAAAATGGTCTCGCATCTAACTGGTATTCGTTGTCTAATCTTTCATTTAGGTTAATTAACCACCCCAATAAAATATGTTGCAAACAAGTTCAGGGCACTTAGCAGGTTCAAATTGAGAGATTTTATCCAGTCTTATCCTAGTCCACTACTTCGTTTTGTTACACAAAATACAAAAATATTTTGCGAACAGGTTCATTAGCCTTGACGTGCTGAAACTAGCAGGATGCCTCGAACTTCACAGGTTCTTAAACCTTTACTCTTATTTTTATTTTATTCAACAATATACAATGATCTTATTTCATGCTAAATAGTAAGCAATAAGATATTTATGTATTTTGTTTAATAAACTTACTTTTTTTTTAATTTAGAAGGCTGTTTTGTACCTAACACACTTTATATACCTATTCTTCTGTTTTATACACCCAATGCAGGTTTTGCAATTTTAATGCAATATTTAAGTATATTTGAGCAACCACTAAAAACATGTTGTAGGCATATTCAATGAGGTAGTTTTCTTGGTGCCTTCAAGGTTTTATGAGCCTAATCCCCTACACGGGTTTATTTGGGTACCCTCTAAATCACATTGTAAGCTGGTTCAAGGCAGAGGTTAGCACTGTACAGGTTTTTGCAGGTAACCTGCGCAGGTTTGTATGTGACCGGCAGTTTTGTGTAGATACATCAATGATTGAAAGAAAACATTCTGGTTGCAGGTGGGTAGGTCAACAGGGCTCGCAGGTACAGGTTGGATACATCATTACCATCAAAATAGTTCACTGCAATCGACGTGCAGTGAGCCGTAGAGACAAATGTTTCAAAAACTACTAATCCCATTAATAGAACTGAAAGTTTTGCTTAATTTTTTAGTGAGACTATTTTGCCATTTTCTTAGCTTTCCAACTAATCAAAATTTTTAAAAACCTCAAGTTCAGACCTAGAAACTAAAAAGTGTATTAGTCTTTGGTACCTATGCTTATTTCAGTTCCGCTTGTTTGTCATTAAAAGCACTTTAGCACTTTAACTTTAGTTGCCCGTCTACAATTTAGTATTTGCCTTTATAATAGATCAAAATTGACCTGTAGATCATTTGCAGGTAACCTGCTATGGTCACAGCTCTTTGCAGGTAAATCGAACCCGCAGGTGCTGGTTGGGTGTATCTAAATTCGAAAAAAAAATTGCAGGTTATAGGGATGGCAGGTTGTAAGGATGTGTGGGTGCAGGTTGGAAACATCTTTATGCATTGCCTGCAGTTCCAACTTTTGGTTCAAGGAGGTGGTAAAAGATTTTAAAAACCCAATATCCTATTAAGGTATGCTTGATCAACCTGTAAGGTATATGTTGTAGGTAGGTTCATTGAGTAGGGTTTCTCGTAAAAAATTAAAGTAAAGTAAAGCTCCTGTAAAGTCCTGTAAAGTAGGCTTTACAGGACTACTCTCTGATTCAGGTTTGCTTGAGCAACCTATAAAACATTCTTGTAGGCATGTTCCATGAGGTAAATTCCTCGTACCTAACAGGTCTTATGAGCCTAATCCCCTCCTTAGGTTTACTTTCGTAACCTATAAAGCATATACATTGTTAGCAGGTTCAATGAAGTGGCTTTCCCGCCCCTAACAAGTTTTACAAGGCTGAAATCCTACTCAGGTTTACTTGGGCAACCTATAAAGCATACGGTATAGGCCGGTTCATTGATGTGGCTAACTCACGCCTAACAGGTTGTACAAGCTTACGTTTCTATTTAGGTTTAGGTGAGTAACCTAGAAAATGTATGTTTTAGGCAAATTCAATAAAGAGTTTAGCTTGCACGTAACAGGTTTAACAAGCCTAATGTCCATTCATTTTTTATTCAGTAACTTAGAAAGTGTATATAGGTACAACAACTTAAATGACAGGTTATCAAGTTTTAAATGAATACCTGTCCAGCCCAAACTTTCAGAGCATAGTAAGCCAACTAATTAATAGCCTAACCAACATGCTAAATGAAAGGATACTCCCTTCTGAGTGAGCACCTAACAAACCTGCAACATCAAAGCATAGCAAACCTATTAAAAAAAGCTTAGTCAAAAAGGTAATTGTAACCAACCTGTAACATTACAGATTAGCAGCCAAACTAATATGCTCATTGACAGGCTACAACATTCTTGGCGAAAACTTGACCAACTTTTATCGTTAAAACATCGTGAACCTATTAAAAAAACCAATATAAATTCTAATTGGCAGGTTAAAACCATATTTGTGAATTCATGACTAACCTGCAATATCGAAATAAACAAACCTACTAAAAAACCTACCCAAATTGCTAATTGAGAGGTCTAAAAACTTCCAAATAAACATCTGACCAACCTGCAACACAAGAGCAAAGCAAAACTACTAGAAGAAAGCTTAACACACATGCCATGTGACAGCCGAAACATCAAACCAATTACGAGCCTAAGCAACCTATTAAATAAACACCTGCAAAACCTGCGAAGTGAAAACCTGAAGAAGTGTAGTCTATTAAAACCTAAACTCCTGAATAAGAGACTAAACAACTGTTGAAGTAAACACATAAGCAGCCTTTTTTTTAGATTAAGCCTAATATCCTACTAAATACGAAGTGACAATATGCCACTTAAAATCCTTAGCAACCTAATTCAAAACACTCTAGGTTGTCAAAAACCTATACAAACCTGAACCTGTGCAAAAAATGTTGCACATGCGCATTTGAGAGTAAAGTGGCATGCTTTACAAAAGCTCGCACAAGGTTAATATTTCACTTATGAGCAAATTAACCATACGGTTAAGAATTCCCACTTGTTCTTTTTCTCGTTACAATTAATTTCAATTTTACTAAATTAATTTGATTCTGAGTCACAAAACAAGTGCGTTCGATGGACCCTGACAGAGATCAAGTAAGTATGAAGCTTTAACTTCAGTTTGTAGTAATTAGGAGTTGATTTGCGCAGTAGTTGTTTCAATAGTTATAAGTAACAAATGTCTTGGATTCATTTTAGGAAACATCGGTGCTTGGACACTGCTACAAAGACAAAGATGGTATCTTTAGAGTACTGCGCGTCGCCGCGTTCTGTGAGATGATACCGGTGACCTCAGATGACCTTTATAAAGTTTTCTCGAAAGTTGGAGAGATCACTAGCTTCGTAACTATCAAAAATAAGAACAAACTGATGGCATTGGTTGAATTCAAGAAAGCTAGTGATGCCGAGGTTGCCTTGACAACACTTAACGGTCGATACCTGTACGAAGACAGCTTATGTTTGCTGAAAATCAAAGGAGGGGATTCGTTTGATCTCAGAATTCACGACACCTCTACTAATACCGATGAACAATCGAATGTAAGTAAAAAGTGCTTCATTGGTGCGTTAGGTGCGTTTCATATTTATCCCTATTCCATATTTATTCATATCCATTTATTTGAACATATTTGTTTAACGTTCGGAAGTTCTCAACAAAGTTTGTACCTACAGAGGGTCCACATTTAAATTCGGAGAATTCAAATACAGATTTCAATTTATTTTAATTTGACCTAAGCCTAAACCTGTAAAAGTCTA
Organism: Bilobella braunerae; assembly: GCA_034694865.1. Lineage (NCBI taxonomy): Eukaryota > Metazoa > Arthropoda > Collembola > Poduromorpha > Neanuridae > Bilobella > Bilobella braunerae. Next base: position 11,162 of record JAQFYP010000914.1, on the reverse strand, counting down.
CTTTAATTAAATAATTTTATACGATACACTAAAACTTGTCATTCTCCTTGCAAAAATAACAATTGAAGTTATTTTTACAAAATTATCTGTATTGTAGGTAACTGCAAAGAACCTTCCATTGACTCCTATCAGCAAAGTGTTGCGTCAACTCTTTTTTGGTACTTCAAGTTTGAAAACACATCGAAATTAACTTTTCAACCTATCGGACTTATTTTTTAAGTACTTTGCAATTAATTTTAAACTCAAATTTCAGCCCCAAGCGTCGGCAATCCTGCAAAAGTTGGACAGAAAAACGTAGGTTTGAAAAAGAAAAAACAGGTTGCAAATGAGCATGAGAAGCAAACAGCTACAAGAGAACCTGGCCAATGGGAATGCTGCGGTAAGAATTTGTAATTAACTGTAAACACCTGAAGTTAAAATTTTATTTACAATTGTATAATTAATTATAAAGGTTTCCTTTCATGATTTTAGGTTACACTTATTCCAGTGCAGGAAGCTATAACAGGCACTACAACAAGCACACCGACAAGTTTAAGTGCCGTCATTGTGGTAAAAGATATACCCGTGGCGAGTACTTCCTCAACCATTTACGCAGCTGCAAAAAAAATGAAAAGACAACTTGAACGGAGCCGAGGGTATCTAAGAAAAGAATAACGAAGAAGATCTACCAGAAGAGAGTGCACAAAATTAAAAGTGAAAACCTGTATTCATAACTTGATATCTCTGTTGCTTACATTTCTGTAAATTTCTAAAAAAAAAAAAGAAGTTTTATTTGATCAAAGTTTTTTAGAATTATAGCGGCCTTTGTATAAGTTGTTAGTATTCAAGTTCAGGTATTAAAAAAGCGTAGTTATCTTTAACCTGGGCCACTTCTAAATCTAAATAGATTAAGTTGTAAAATATTTTTTGAACAGGTTATTGAAAACTAATAGGTTTTCTGAGTTTCTCTTACGTCAGGTTTACTTTAATAGGTTACAGGAACATTTTGTTGACAGGCTTATTTAGTGATGCTAAATCAAACAAACTTGTGTGGAAACTCAGATTATTTCAGGTAGGTTTTTTTTAATGATTGTATGCAGGTTTAGTAAGATTATTGTTCTAATTGTGACAGGTTTTACGAATATACTTAACTGCCTGCCTGTTACTTCTATTGGAAAGGTTATAGGTTTTGTAATTTGCACTACTTGATACTATTAAGTTATTTATGTTTTAGTATATTACATCTAGACGCGTTGTTTTGTAAACAACTATCATCAGGTTTTACTGGCAAATTTACAGCATATGTTAACAGGTATGTTACAAGTTTTGATAAGAATTTATTTTGCACAGGTTCATTGTGCTGGTCTGTTTATACCCGTACAGATTCAAGAGTTAATTTTACTGATATTATTACTATTAGATCAAGTTGTCAAATTGTCAAATTTGTCACAAATTGTTAACATGTTTAGTAACCTTAAAAATGTAATTCAAAACGGTGTTTTCAGGTGTGACTGAATACCGAGAAATCTTCTTTGCCAGTACGTTCCGTGTGTCAGTTGTTTTGCACTATAAACCTGTGAATTTATTTTAGGGCTATTGGAACGTCCAATAAATTACAATATGTATAAAATACCAGTGAGTAGGTTATTTTAAATGTTAATTTACAAGTGTAGCCAGTTTATCAAATTAAGCCTTATGATACAGGTTATGATACAATACTTCTGATGAGTAGTTTTAAATAAATTTGGTTTTTGTCTCTGTTCTGCCTAACAGGTTTACCCGTTACGAGTTAGAGTATATCTAGGGTTCTTAATCTTAGCTGTCTCGCACCTTACCGGTTTTACGAACCTAAGCTTTCAGGTTTTTCAAGGCAAAATTCATAATCAGGTTTACCAGAGCAACCTATTAAATATTAGTTGTAAGCAGGTTCAATGAAGTGTTTTACTGGCGCGCAACAGGTTTTATAACATTACACTCAGTTTTCAGTTTTAGGTTAGAAACCTGTAAAATGTTTATTGTAGACAGGTTCAATTCAGTAAATTCCTGGCGCCTAACAATATTTATAAACCTACTCATTTATTGAGGTTTAGTTGAAAAACATGTAAAATATTTATTGTTGGCAGGTTTTTCTAGTGCTTATTTGGCGCTCAACTGGTTTTGAGGCCCAATCTTGTTTTCTGGTTTACCTAAACAACCTATAAAATAGTTATTGTAGGCAGGTTGAATATAACGTTTATAGTGCCCAACCAGGCTTTGTAAGCCTACTCTTTTTGTCAGGTTTACTTGAGAAGACTGCAAAATATTTATTGTTGGCAGGTTAATACAGCGCCTATCTGGCATTTTGCAGGCATGATAAGCTACTCTTTTTTTCAGGTTAACCTGAGACTCTTGCAACTTATTTATGATTGGCAGGTTAATTCAGTTTTACCATACACATAACAGGCTTTACAAGCATACTCCCTTGTTCAGGTTGGCCTGAGTAACCAGCAAAATAAATATTGTTGACAGGGTAACACAGTGTTTAACTGTTACCTGACAGTCTTTAGAAGTCTACTTCCTTATTCAGGTTCAAAGCATGACAAATCTAGTAAATAAATGTATAACATCATGTTAACTGACAGGTTACAACTTCCGAGTGAACGCCTAACCTGCAACATCAAAGCATAACTAACCTACAAAATACATGTATGCAATAATGTTAACTGACAGGTTACAACTTCTAAATGAACGCCTGACTAACCTGCAACAGTAATTGGAGCGAAGCAAACGGCTAAATAAAAACCAGAAATGTAATTGACAGGTTACAACTTCTAAAGAAACGTCTTCCTAACTTCCATCATCGTTCCATAACAAACATACTACTTTAAAGCCGAAGTAACATGCTAATTGATATGGCACACCCTTCTAAATATGCATCTGGTGCATGCATTAAGCCTGCTATTCCATTCAGGTTTGCCCAACAAACCTTCAAAAAACTTATGCTTGACAGGTTAATACGTTGCTCATCGGACACGTAAGAGAATTTATAAGCCTACTCTCGCGTTCAGTTTTATCATAAAAACCTGCAGAATATTTGTTGTTTGCAGGTTAATATAGTGTTTATCCGCTACCTATCAGAATTCATCACCTTCCTCTCGTTTTCAGGTGTACCCTAGAAACCTGCAAAACATTTGTTGTTAGCAGGTTAATACAGTGTTTATCCGCTACATATCAGAATTCATAACCTTACTCTCGATTTTAGATTTACGCTAGAAACCTGCAAATAATTTTTTGTTGGAAGGTTAATCCAGTGTTTATCTATTATCTAACTATTATCTATTAACAAGCATTAAGCCTACTCTTCTATTTAGGTTTGCCTGACAAACCTGCAAAAAACTTATTGTTGGCGGGGTAATACGTTGCTCATCGGACACGTACGAGAAAATATAAGCCTACTCCCGAATTCAGTTTTACCCTAGAAACCTGCAAAATATTTGTTGTTAGCAGGTTAATTCATTGTTTATCTATTATCTAACAAGCATTAAGCCTACTCCTCTATTCAGGTATGCCCGACAAACCTGCATAAAACTTCTTGTTAGCAGGTTAATACAGTGTTTATTCACTACTTATCAGGATTGATAACTTTACTCTCGTTTTTAGGTTTACGCTAGAAACCTGCAAAATATTTTTTGTTGGCCGGTTAATACAGTGTTTATTTGGCACCTTGCAGGAATTAAACCTACGCTTCTATTTAGGTTTAGGCGAGCAACCTGTAAAATATTTATTGTTGGCAAGTTAATATGGTGCTCATCCGCCACCTAAGAGGATGTATAAGCCTACTCTGGTATTCAGGTTTACCCTAGAAACCCGTAAAATATTTATTGTTGGCAGGCTGATACAGTGCTTACCTGGCACCTTGCAGGCTTTAAAAAACCTGCTCTTGTATTAAACTTTACCATTGAAACACCTGCAAAGTATGTATTGTTGGCAGTTTAATACAGTGTAGGCTTTGTAAGCCTACACTTTTATTCAAATTTTCCTGACCAACCTGTAATATTTATATACTAGGCAGGTGTAATAAAGTGAAACCTTGCAACACAATGATTTTATAACCTAATACATAAGAAGTAATAACCTCTTCAGTTGCAACAGCATCAAATATAAAACCCTATCAACCCTCTAAAAAAATGCAATCAACCTACATCACCAGGTTTGAAAAAGTAGAAGTAACCTCCTCTCTTCTTTTCTAACTCTCCTCTTCAAGTAGAACCTATGTACAGGAGAAATGATGCACATGCGCAAATGAAAATGAGGCTCATGACAGGATTTAAAGAAACATACCACTTGCCATGTGGCTAATGTAACAGCTGAATGCAGAATCGTCAGTCTGTTTAAGATTTGCGATTATTCGTGTTCTAAGAAATCAGTTGTTCAGATGGTTTTAATTTTGTCTAAAAATATTAGACTTTCAGGTACAACTTAGCAAATTCCCATGGACTCAAACACTGCTCAAAGAAGCACAAATATTGAATTGAAATAATTCAGAATAAGCAGTTACTAAGCAATAATTGATTACCTGAATTACTGGTTGTTGATAACGCAATTACAAACAGTCAGTAATGTTCTATTTATTTATTCTGTTTTAAGGAAACTGAAACCAAGCCAATCCTTTGGTATTATTCCCAAGGGAGAGAAAACGACATTTTTTAGCCCTGCGCGTTGACGCATTTTGTGGTGCATTCCCTGTGACCCATGACGACATTTGCAACACATTTTCTAAATTTCCAAAAATACGGTAAAAATAAAAATATTGGTCGAGTTCAAGTTCGCAAGAAATGCCAAGGTCGCCATGGCAACGCTTAATGGCCGTTATCTTTATAACAACGACATTTGTTGAATTAAAATCAAACGAACTATATCCTTTGATCTCGTAACCCAAAATTTTACAACCGAAATTGATGACAAATCAACAGTAAGTTTATTACTACTTTCCATTCCAATTTCAATTTATTTTGCTTCTATTAATTTTAAAATACATCATTTTTTGTTTGTTTATTATTGCAATCAATTTCCTTTTACTACTTTTACACTTGAATTATCGAAATTCTAGCCAACAAATCTATGTGCACTGTTTTCACTTCTAGAAATCATTTGTTAAATTGTGCGTAATGTGAATTTATAGCAAACTAATTGCTGAGAACTTATTTAAGTTAAGGTCACTGTTGAGAAGGAGACAAAACTTCGTGTTCCCAAGTTCATTTCATGCAAGCAAACTGCGTCAAAAATTGAACTGTATTAAATGAGATTGAAATGAGTATATTGCAAATACTAATAAATACTTAACACAAAATTGTAATCTAATTTCACAGGCCAAAATGTCCAGTATCCTACATATTGTACAGTAGGTTTGGCAAACGGGAAGCAGACTGGGCATGTGAATAAAAACAAAGTAAAACAGGCATCTGGCCGGTTGGAGGGCTGTGGTAAGGTTTGTTTAGGGCTAAAATTTAAAATTACAATGCGTTTTAATGTCAACCCCAACCATGTTGATACTGTTTGGTTTCATTTTCAAAGGCGCAGGGAGCTATCGCCGGCATTACAACAAGCACAGCAATCAGTTTAAGCGCCCTCGTTGCCGCAAAAGCAACACCATTACACCTACACGCACAATTGCAGAATGATCCGAAGGCGTAAAGGACTTGAACTGCACAAAAAAAAAGCAAGACTGATAGGTTCAGGTGTCACTTTTTCAAGATAAACATCAATAAGTTTTTTTTATCAGGTTCTTTTGATGTTCCACTTTTCAATATAGACAAAAAGTATTTATATCAAAATCTAATTAAATGAATTGTTTATACTCTCTGGTAAAGCCGAATTATATTACTCTCATTTTTGTTTGTAAAATATGTAAAGTTTTTCTTAGATATATTATACTACTTTCATACTTATTGCAACAGGTTGAAAGGTTTAATAGGTGCTGTTTTTACAGACGGCTTTGAGTATACATTACATGTAGAGTTAGACTATGTTTTGTAAGTATCCCAACAGGCTTTACAGTTAATTATTTTGAGGTTTTAATGTTTTGTGACAGTTTAATATTTTTAATAGGCTTTAATGCGTTTGTCTTTCATGAACCCGACTCTACGGGTTCTCGATATTTAGGTTTAAGTGCACGCATTTAAAAATGTGTGATAAATCTAGCAGGTTTTTTGTGTCTGAAACGTTTTATATAAGACTATGTATCGCACTCAGATTTACTTGAATATACATTCAAGTAGATATGTTCTAGGCAGGTTTGGATTGTTAGTTTTTTTTGTGCAAAAAAGGTTTCATAAGCAGATTCTCATGGTTCATATTTGGGCTTGCTCGAACACCTTTACGAAGTTTTACAATACACGCATGTTTTAGGTTTTAGAATTTCGGTCTATATTATCGTTTCATGTTTACTATTAAATCATATTGTACAAACTCAATGAGGAAACACACAAAGCCTGACTTGTTAAACGTGACAGGTTTTATGTGGCCACGCTTTCTTTTAGCTGACATTTGCCACCTAAGTTTTTGGGACAGGTTTAGTAAATAAGAGGTATAAAACCATATAGGTTAGGTAAACCAATGAGTAGATTCTCGTTTATTTCAATTGAGGTTTTCTTGATAAACCTATAAAACGTATGTCGTACGAACTTTTAACGTGTAGGTTCTCTCCTACAAAACCGGTTTTTGAGCCTATTCTCATACTCAGGTTTGTAGTTTTTATAAGCATAATGTTTAATTCAGGTTTACTTGATTAACCAGTAAAATGTATGTTGCAGGTAATTTCATTGATTAGGTTCTCTCGTACTAAACCGGTTTTATTAGCCCAATCTTTAATTCAGGTTTACTTGATTAACCAGTAAAATGTATGTTGCAGGTAATTTCATTGGTTACGTTCTCTTGTACTAAACAGGTTATATTAGCCTAATATCCATTTAGGTTTCTTTAATAAACCTTTAAAATGTATGTTGTACACAGTTTAAATGCATAGGTTCTCTTGTATAGAACAATTTTTTGACGTTATTCTCCTATTAAGGTTTATTAGAACAACCTATGAAGTATATGTTGCATGCAGGTTCAGTGAGTAGGTTCTCTCGTACTAAACAGGTTTCATAATCTGCAAAGCAAAACTAGCTCCTCTTAGGAGTGGGTATATTACAACAGTAAGTCAAATTTAAGAACGCCTTTGTCCAATTTAAGTTCAATATTTGGGCAATTAAACATCACCGGCACGATTTATAAGTTGAGTGGACGTTCTATACCGGTTTACAACGTAAAGCAAACACTCCAACTCATATTAAAACCTTCGAGACACAACATTTTAATTTTTCTGTCTTCCAAGTCCAAGTCCTAACTTTGTGACCTATAATAATAAATAATAATCATGTTAACTGACAGGTTACAACTTCTAAATAAATGCCTGACCAACTTGCAACGTCAAAGAATTACGAACCTACTAAATGGAAGTACAGCCAACATTTTTTCACAGGTTACAACGTTCTGAATGAATTGCAGAACATCCTGCAACAATGGAGGTATAACTAAACTGAAAAAATACCACTATGCTAATTCGTAGGTTACGACCTTCTAAATTATTAACTGACCAACCTGAAACAATTGAGCAGAAAAGGAATACCATAGAAAAACCTAAATCACAAGCTAATTTTCAGGTTACAAACTTTCAAATGAACACCAGAACAACCTGCAAAAATAGAGCATAACTAAACTTCTAAAAACAACCTGTATTAAAAGTCTAAAAACAATCTAATTGGAAAGCTACAACCTTCAGAAAAACACAAAATCATCCTTTAACATCAGAGCATAACACAATGGCTTAATAAAACCCTAAATAACATGCTAATTGACAGGTTATTAGTTGACTAAAATGACTGACCAGCCTGCGACAACAGAGCATACTATTAAACAAAAGGCTAATTTCGCTAATTGGCAGGTTAGAATATTCCAAAGAAACCCTTGACTAACCTGCAGCAATTGAGCATTCCAAATTCACTAAATTGAAGCCAACCTTTAATGTTAATTTACAGTATACAGACTTTTAAATGAAAACCTGTCCAAAATGCTACATCAAAGCAACCTGATAAACAAAAACAAACCGGGTAAACACCTAAGCCACTATTAAACTAAATAAACAACACCTTAATTACCTAAACAGATATTTCAACATAAACGCCTCCAACCTACTAAATATGAGCCCCCACATCCTACAAATAACCATATGCCAAACCTGCAAAGTAAAAAACTAAAAACCTGCTATGCAAAAGCCTTAACAACCTTTAAAAAAATGCAGTTTGTAAAAAACCTATACTCCTAAATGAGTGACTAATCAACCCAAAAAGTCTCAAAAAGTTCTTCAAAAAGAACATTAACAGCAGTCTTTTCTACATAAAACCTAATCGCCTACGGAATAAAAGTCTTAAAAACTTATTACACAAAAAACTTAGCAAACCAAGAAACCCGCGAACAACCCTTAAAAACATTAACCTTGCAATTGAAAACTTGCACATGCGCACAAGACATTGTAACGGCATGTTTGACAAAAACTATCTACGAGGTTAATCTTTCACTTCAAACATCACATACTTAATCAAACCATTTATTTTTATTTTTGTAGCGATTAGTTTCCATTTTTGCTAAACCTATTTAATTGTTTCAGTTACTAACAAGTAAGATAAGTATATTCTATGGATTCTGGAACAGCCCAAGTAAGTGAAAGCCTTGACTTCAATTAGTAATAATGTACATTAGTAAATGGTAATTTGCAGTTGACGTAATGATTATTAGAAAAAGTATATCCGGTGTCTTTGCTTCATCTTACGGAGAATCTGTGCTTGGGTGCAGCTACACAAGCAAAGAAGGTCATGGTATCTTTAGAGCGCCAATTACATGTAAAACTCAACTTCTCTTCTTCTAATTACTCTTGTTAATTGTTAATCATAATTTACTAATTGACATCACAATTATGGAATTCACAGAATCATTAGGACAAAGTTCTTCAGCCATTTCAAATAGTTTATTGTAAAAAAAAAGTTGAATTGAAGATGACATAATTCGAACCTCCGACGTTCATGTTCGAATTAGGTAAGGTTCGACGCTTATCACCATTGGGCCAAATTGTCTTAGCTAAAAAGCACCAGAAAAAAGATGGCGATGTAGAAGCCGGACGACTCATTACCTGCCACCAACCACCAACACTGTTCTCTTATATAGTAATAATACATAACATGTGCATGTATATAAGCATAGATTGAATCAGCGATGTAAATTCATCATTCAAAATCTAAAATTTTAACAATTCAACTTATTTGTAAAACTCAAAGTGATATTTGAGTAGTAGTACAGAATAAAATACCGGTTTACCAAAATAAACTTTCAAGATTTAAACTTAAAAACCGAATATAAATTAACTTCTCAATTTGATTTTCATATAATTTTGTCAATTAGTTTTATTGTTGCAATATGTAAATTGTGGATAATTTGCGTAAAACAATTTCATCTATTCTACTAAAATCATTTGCCTAAAATCAACTTGCTTAAGGCAGTTAACTTGACACAAAAATTAAGCACCACAGCACGCCTGATTCAAAAATAGCTTACAAACTAAAGGAGGCAAACAATCTCAAAATTTGGAAATACTCATAACTATTATTAGCTTCTGCAAGTTTCACTAATTTTTCTTTAAAATATTATTGAGTACATGTAATTGCCAGGACGGATGAAGAAGTAGCATGAAAACTTACTTAGCCTTTATATAAATCAAATAATTTGTTGCCTAATTGGCTCAAGCAGGTAACAATGACTCACAGCAGGACGGTTAATTTTGTCAATTCATGAGATCCTTTTCGAGGCACACTGTTTTTACATCTCTTAAGGGGTCCAATCCTACGTCTTCTTCTGCATCCTTCTCTTTGTCATCTGTGTTATTTTCATCAAGTTCCTCAATTGTGTCTTCAATTTTTCGACCTTGGCCTTGACTTGTCACATCGACAAGGCTCCCTAGCTCTCCTTCATCTTGACCTGGGCCTGACTTTTCTCTGCTCAAAAAACGTTTAAAAGCAGAACCGATTCGTTCCAGTTTTGTTTCACCGTCACCACTTCCAATCCCGCCCACCTCTCCTTCCTGACGATTAATGGAGCGCCGTCGAATTTCGTTCGAAATTCCATCAAGGTTGTTAAGTTGGAGACTAGACTTGTAAGATGGACTTGGAATAATTTCTTCTCCACCACGCCCCACCAAGAGATTAGCCGTTGAACTCTCCGGCGGTCCGTCCTTGTAAATCTCTGAAGCCACGGTGTGGGGCAATTCCGGTGGGACTACATCATTCCAGTACTGGTCACGCAAGAGCTCAGGCGGCTTGGTGTGCATCTCGTCCACAATTAAGTAGGCCACCTGTAAAATTCCCAGATTATTAAACTATTACTCTATTATGTTTATTTGTCACCGGAAAGTTGACATACTTTTCATAGAAGCAAATTTTATTTATTAGGCACGATTTTGCACTGCTCTTCTACTTTTGTTTTGAAATTAGCAACGTAAGTTCTTTACTTTGCTAATTTCAAATAAAAGGTTTACATATCTAAACTCGATTTCCTAAAAGTTAAATAAAAAAGTGCATTCGGAAGCTAAACTCTATAACCGATAAAAATATCCATGTTTTCTACCCGGATAAACGAATAAACTGCTAAATTTTTATACTAATAACCAAACCGCTTTAAATGTGATGCATTTCTAAACAAAGAAAATTTTATTTTTTAGCAATTTAAACTTCAGTCCGTGTCAGAAGGTTTATAGTTTTTTATTTATAAAAAATCCGCCGCTAAAGTTTTAAATTTTAGGATTTTGAATTAAAGTTTTAATAGGCGCAGTACTGCGAAAAGTAGTTTTGTTAGCCTTACTTGTATGTTTCTGTCGACAATCCAATTCAACTCGAAGTCGTCGTCCTAAGAATTTAATCAAACATTGTCTTAAATTCTCTCAAACATATCGTTTTGTGTAATTTTCAAATGTACACTGTTAGCCTTACATCATCTCCGAACGGGTTAAGTAGAGACTCGGCCACCTTGAGCCATCCCATGTAGAAGAAGAACTGAAGAATTGTAAATACTGGAAAGAACACAACTATGGACTCGACTCCCCAATGTTCCGGCGTAGG
>JAQFYP010000913.1:0-18558 GCA_034694865.1 Bilobella braunerae | reverse complement strand
CCAAAACCAAAACAAACCAGTGTTTACAAACATTGGTTTGTTTGTTTTTAACCCAGAACTATTACGACTCTTATACTTACGATAAGTGTATCACTAATAACCAAATGTTCAAATTTAAAAGAAAAGTAGAAGAAAGTAGTGAATATAATTATCTTTTAATTATACACAAGTTTTTATTACATAGTCCGTAATTATGAAGTGTTTAAAGTGTTAAGTGATTTATAAGATGTAAAAACATAAGCTAATGAGTTGAATATAGACGGATCTAGAATCTAATGAAATGCTTACATTATTACACCAAATAAATATTAAGATCACATTTATTTTGTATTATACCTGCATTCAGTAATAGTCACACTCCTCTGTATGTTTAATTAATTAATTATTATTTTGAAATTTGAAATAAAGAAACAAAAATCACCTGCATTTGCTTTCGTCTTCGGTTTTTACAGATCTTTTGTTGCTTTAATTTTTTTTTAAAATGCTGGGCGTTTAGGCATTCGAAGACAACAATAGTAAATATAAACAAATTGCATTTCACGCCACGCTCTACTACCAGAGATGTGCATTCTAAAAAATTAATTTACACCAAACATCTCCAGTATTAGAATTTGGTTTCCTGTTTTTGTATTACAAAAATACTCTCCTGTTTTTAAAAAATAAAATACGGGAGCAAATCTGTGCATATATTTGGATTCTAGTTTAAATGTCCGGTCCCCTTTCCTAGGATAGACTTGTTTGCCTTATTCACATACTTTCTCTTGATTATCGAAGAGAAAATAATCGTTTTGAAAAAATTTAACCAAACGTTCAGATTGAACTACTAGGTTGGAGGGACAGAATAATCATACTTACAAACGGCTTCGAGTAATGCGAAGTCAGTACTGAATGATTTCACTGGCATTGCACCTATAGAGTTCCAGTTTGTACAAGTAAAATAAAAAATATCAGCTTTTTGTGACTTCAAAACAACTAAAGGTAAAATCGGAAAAGGTAGTACATAAGCTCTTTCTTTAACTATGTACCCTGGATTTACGTTAGTCTAATTTAATTACAAAAGGTGCTTCTCCTTGTTCTTGAAAAAATGTTTTGAGTGATATAATACTAATTCGCTTTATTTGACCCTACAAAATTTAAAAAAATAAAATAACGGTTCCATATAAGCAGTTCCAACGAGTTAACAAGGTTATACTTATCAGCACTTGGTTACTATTAATCAAATTCAATTGACCGCACATAATTTTTAAGGACAAGAAGATTTACTGGTAATAGTTATAACCTTGACATTACTTCAATTTTTGTAGAAGAATTGGCTAGGCGCTGTTTGACGACGATGTAAAACGCGGCGCAAGATTGAGACGATGCGTTGACACCACCACCGGCGTGTCGAGCCAGCTCCTAACCGCCTCACGTTTTCAGAAAAATTGCAAAGCACTGATGCGATAGCTCGTTGGTTTTCTATGCCTTAACATTGGAGCGAGGACCTCAAACGATTTGTTAGCTTGCCGGAGCTAAAAAAAAGTAATGGCTTGAAAAAATTCCTTTTTCTTTCTCTCCTTTTATTCCGCAATTTAAAACCTGATCTCTATTGCCTAAAACCGTAGAAGTTCGAGGTACCTAGTCAAATGTATTTTTTAAAATACAAGCTAAAACTACCTAATAATTAAAAATTAGTTTTTAGTTAGTTCATGCTATTATAAGTCAGGATTTCGGGTGCTTTGAGTATTAAACTGAATCAACTCCTCCGTAGATATAGTATTACAGCACTACTGAAAATTTTAACACTTTTAATATAAAATATTTTTATAATTAATCTAATATTTAGATGTCCCACGTCCTGTTGTTGTAAAATTTGCATATGCTATCCGCATATATTTTGAAATCATGTTTAACATGTTGGCAGTTAAGGCAATTCTACACCATAAAAATGCTGAACTGCTCTACTGTGTAAAATTGTTTTTGTTTTTTTTCAGTGCGGTTGGTAAAACGCCTTTAGGAGTGGAACAAGCTTTCTGCTAGAGGTCAAATTGGCTAGGGTCCTACCACTACTCCAGCATTGGCAAACGATAGGAACTATCGTACTCATAGCCACCTCAGTTCACCCTCCGCAACTGCAACCTCAGGTGACAAACGCACCCCCACTGCCCCACCTAACCTCCAATTCACAAAGTAAAGTAAGGCAAAGGCAAGGCAAAGTAAGTTTGAAACCATTTGGAAAAGAAAACCACACCCAAAATAGCAAAAGAGGAATTCGAACCCGTGTCCGTCCATGGCTAGAGCTCAAAGCTCTAACCACTGGACTTGCGAGGATTGGACTATTTATTTTAGGGTTTTGCCTCTCAATACTTTTTTAATCAATAACATTAATTGTAAAGAGGAGGTGAACTTATGTGTTTGTGTAAGGAACTTACAAAAACAATTTTCAGTAATATATAACATATTTTGAACAATAGAAAATAAAGAAAAACAGGCGTGCAAAGCCTTAGACTTATGTAAGCTTTTCCTTTTTTTTTCTTGTTTGTGCAAAAACGGGCACAAGTAAACACACTAGTGCTTTCGTAAAAAGTATGTTAGCATAAACATTAACGGACCTTTTTAGTGTGTTGCCAATGGGGGAAGACAGCCTCGCCAGGATTCGAGTCAACCTTGTATTTCGAATTTGTAGATGACTCAACAACCAAATCCTTCCTAGGCCTAATGCCCTACACGTAAAAGATTCCAGGCCTAAAGGTTTTTGTGAAAATTGTAAACTAATGGTTGGTAAGCTGTGTTTGAGTAAACTTATTATTACTCTCAGCAAATAAACCAGAGTAGAAGAGCTGTACACAATTATAGTTAATTATGTAAAATGCACGTCCTCGTGGGAGGCGTATTTAAGTCATCAAGTTTAACACGAAAGTCGGAGTATAACATTTTAGTGGAAGATTTGAAATGTTCTCAAAGGGGCTACTAGTTGCAATTTGTTCCTTCTGGTTCTTCAATAGCGTATGCAGCTTTGTGGGACTGGTAAATAAACTCGGTTTCGTAAACTTCTTAAATCATTAAACTTACTTAAATTAGTAGAGGTTTTGACTAGTGTACGCTGGAAGTATTTTCAAAAAATTGTTTATTTTTGTAATAAAAACTGTGTTTTGATTCAATCTTGTAATTATTACCATTGTGTGTCATTATCTTGCTTTGCCTTAACTCGATTTGTTCGATTAATTTTTTTTATTGGTATTTTATTGGACGAATATGGTATTTCTTTTATCGAAAGTGGAGACGATCGAACTTACATCGGAATATTCACGGAAACAAGGTATATTGTATGTTTTTTATTGTTTCAATTGCACAGTTTTTCCCTACAACACAGAAGTAATACTTACTTAAGTCAAACAAGCTCGTCAAATAATAGAAAAAATTTGATTTTAATCACTGGAGACTTCAACAGAGATCCCTACACCAGGACAATCTTGTTTGGCTAGTTGGAACTATATTATGTTTTTTACTGCGAAGGAGTGCATTTACGCAGGAGTACACTTCAATTTTTCACTTAAAAAAACTATATTTGCCAAATTAAAAAAAAGATTCTAAAATTGGAAGCTGATGGTTAGAGAAAAGGTAGAATGATTTTAATTTATCTCCTGCCTATTCCTAAATATTCTAGCACATTTTGTTTCATTTTTGATTTTATCTTAGCGCAATTATACGCAGAATTGAGAACATAGACGGAGCGAACTTGGACATAACGCATCAAGGAATTTACATGGAACTACTTGATAGAATGGGCAAAACATTTGATTTCTGGGAATTTACTAAAGCGACGCTGACTGATGTCTCTCCAGCTACGGAAGGCGGGGTTCCAATTTCATTCAAGCAGCAAAAATAATGTGTTTGTGACAATTTCTACTTTTGCCATGCTGAGAATACAACTGTAGTTTACCTTGTAGTCTAACGAAACTCTATACAATTAAATTGTTTTCAAAAGAATAATTAAGTGTACAATGTTTTCTAAATAAAGAAATATTTCACGTTTATTTAGCACTAGCCAAATGAGCCTGTCCTGAGCATTAAGCATTTTGTCTTCATTTTGTAAGTCCACTGTCCTAACAACGATTGGTTTCGTAATTGCTCGTTCAAACAAAAAATAGTTGCAGTGTAAAGAATAGTTCAAGAAGACATCGAGGGAGAAAATACTTTACCACTTTAAAAGAAGAGGCAAATTCACAATTTTTATGACTAGCCAAGCCAATCGCGGCCGAAATTTTAAAGTGTGGGCTCACTACGTATGCGTTAGGATTTTGCATGCATACTCCATGTAGAAAATATGCCTTTGTCCTTGTGCAAAATTTGTATTTTTTTAAGTGTAATTTCACTAAACTCAAAAACATTGAGAGTGGGGCGGAGATGGTTTTCACAATAATTGAGTGTCGTCAAAACACAAGCACTTAACGTCTTTTGAAAAATACTAGAAAAAATTTAAGCATACAAAACAATTGCTTTATGCAAGCATTTATCAAAGCCCCGTTTTACATTTACTATTCAAAATACTCATAGGTTTTTAGTAGCGGTTGTGAGTAAATTTCTTTAAACATTTTAGTAAAGTGGAGGGATTGTGTTGGTCTTCTGCGCATTACTTGGAAAGGGAGCGTATGTTGCTACACTGTGAAAATAGTAAACTAAAAAGGTACCTTCCAAATTCAAGTAACAGTATTGAAAAATTTGTAATTACTGATAACAGGATCTGCGCAAATTTTGCCATATTTGTAAATAGGAGATCTCGTGAGCAAGTAACCGCGGTGTGGTATTAGCACTATTACAACTGATTAGCTTGTTTAGAAATGTTACACACAACGTTGCACACAATTATTGTCTACGTATCATAGTTTTGCTTAGGGAATAGTTTCAGAAATGTCGTAAACTATTAAACTACGTTTATTTAATAAGCAGAATTGTTATATAGATTACTGTAAATGTTCTAACATAGACCTAACTACCAAATTTGGGATCCCTACCCCGGCTTATAGTAGAGACCCGGTTTATATTGAGGACGCGGCTTTTTTTTCATTTTAGACGGTCAACTAAAAAAGTCTTTTATTAGATTATGAGATTGTACAGTGCTTATTCTACTTAATTGTTCAAATCTGTGTGACCTTCAACTTCAGATTCGCTGCTTAACGGAATGTGTTTTACCTCCAAGTTACCGGTTTTTTTTAGAACATTTATTGTCCTTATTCCCAGTCAAACTATTGTCATAAATCTAAGTCACAACTGCTATAAATGGTTTTTAGAATATATTTGATGTTGGATATCCTTCATGTAAGCCTCCTTTTGCTGGAGCCATTGTGTCTTTAAAAGCAAACAGCTCTATTTTGTTTGCATCACTGATGTGGCATACTAGGAATCCAAAGCACGAAAACGATTACGAAAAGAAACCTTGCAGAAGACCTCGGCCAGTCAGTTGTTAAATTGTTTGACTTGCTTGACTTAATTTCAAGGTCATAGGACTTGTTGTCAGAGCTATTTCAATGCTTAACGTAAACAAATCTTAATTAAAAATGTAAATTGCAAAAAATAGTGTTTGAATTGAGCACAGAGTGTTGCATTTCAAAAAAACCTTTTAAGTGGAATCTCAAATCAACTTATTTGAATGTTCAAGAATTTGGTCAAAAATAAATTGCACTACACATTACCGAAATATTGAATAGATATTTATTGATCTGTAATTCAAGATTGGTATGGTAAGTTTCTAAATAAATAAAAGCACGTTGTTCGGCATCTGAATAACTCTGCTACCTAATGGCATTCGTAAAAAAAAAAATTATGAAAATGAATTAATTTTATACAGCAATTTCCAAAAGATTTAACAATAGTAAAAATGGTATAAATATGAAAAAGATGCAATTTGTCTGAGGCGTGCCTGATAATAAAAATCTCTGTAATAGGGGAAACGTAATTCGTGCCGTGACTCTAATGTTAAATTTACAGTGAAAACAGTATGTCATTAAATAAGTGCCGGGTCCTAATACTATTTGCGTTCATTATAGTTACATGGCCAAAGTTAGGTTATGGAAAACCTATTTTCGGCACTTTTATTTTTTGAAATTTAGAAATTTCTGTGCGATTTTTTACTCTAATTTACGTCGTATAGCAAAGTAATAAACAAAACTGTGACTTGAATACAGTTACCTATTCTAAATTTAAAATACTTTTTTCTTAAATCAATGTGCAAATCCGTTATTTTTATCAAGTTTTGAAGCCATGTTACTAGTGCCCTTACTTGTACCTATTGTATGTAGATTTTAAATGAAGCTTACACTATTGCTCAATTTCGTTGACTAAATCGTATGGAAGCTTAGTAAGATAAATAAAATTAACTACATACTTCATGCTAGATTTCGGATTTCATTGCTAGAAAACTTATTGAAGAAAATACAAATAAAAATGTTTAAATGAAGTTTTCGGAATTTATGTAGGTGCCTGCATGACTAGAATTGTATGGGACACTCCAACGTACAATCTCGAAAAACATAAATTCTGCCAAAACTGATATTTATTTAGTTACATATTTGAAATTTAAATTAGCTTAAAAACCGTGTTAAAACGGTCAAGCAGTAGCGGAAGTAAGAAAATTAAAATTAGAAAAAAATTATTATATAATATTATATAAGAAATCATTAGACTAGAAAATAGAAGTACGGAGGAGGAGGTCCAGGGCCTACTTCAGGGTGAACGGGGCCTCTAGAGCCATTGGGATTATCACAACTTTTTGTTTCATGCGAAAAGTAGAGTTTGACCTTGAAAGGTCATTTTGAGGTTAAAGGGTCATTTCCGGGTCAAGAGGAACTCTAGGGTCATTTAAACCATCATAACTTTTTGTTTCATTCCAATTTTTACAATGGTTCACAAAAAGAATTTGTATTGCAACGATATTATTAATAATTCCGTATTTAGTCTAGAGTGTTTGGGCGTGACACTATGGAATACAAAGTTATACTATAGCTCAGCATTTTCTCCAGTAGTATATGTTCTCTCTTTTTTATATAGTCGCAACCACTATTCTTTTTAGTACGGGTATGTTTATTCGGGTTAGATTTTGTAAATGGAATCAGAAAGAATCTGCTGTTAGAAATTACATTTCAGTAATATAATACATTATTAATAAATTATTATTATATATTTAAGTAAAAAAAAATTGTATGTTGGGTTAATTTTACTTTATATTTCTATTTATTTTTTATGATAATATACTTCTCTAATACGGAAAACTAGACTTGAGGCTTATATAATTCGTTTCAATTAGTAAATGAGCTTGGAAAAGGCTTGCATTGCAAGTAGTATACTTCGAGTACAAGTTGTACTAAAACTTTATTTGACCCGTAGTTTCCAGACTGAAGGATTTAGAGTTTTTTTGAGGTTCTTATGATAGAGCAGCGATTGGAATTAGCCAAGTTCACTTGATAAATCCGCACCACTTAATTTAGCCTCTTTTGTCTGATCATGTTATTATACCCATAACTCCGATTTCTATTCATTACTCAGAACTTCAGAAGTTACAAACCTATTGATCGGGGAATTTTAACACTGAGCCTTATTTTCCAAAATTGTTGCTCTAATCCAAACCTTACGGTAATTCTGAAGAGTTGTAGGAACCGTGAGGGAGCTCTGATTTGAAATAAACGGTAAAAACAAACAGCTGCCCGGCCTCTAGCACAAAATTTAAAAAATAAATGTGAGTCAGTGTTTCAAATTTAATTTTAATAGAGTTAAATGGTGACCGAGTAGGTGAGTCAAGTTTAACTTAAGCGTTTCATCGTTGTTTTCCGGGTTCAAAATCTCTCAAGCTATTTCAACCAACGTGAAAACCAAAAATTTGAGTTTAAAAAAACCTACAATTTTTACTTCTTTACTTTGAAGCGGAGAATACAAAAGAACGCCCATATGCCCACTAAATTTATGAAATGTGTCAATGAATTTATTAAGAGTCCCTTCGACACTCGTCCAAGAAACAGAAGCACTTAAAAACCTCCAAAGTTAGTGCACCAAAATTAAAAATTATGATGTGTTATTAGTATTCTGAACACCAATGATAGTGTCACTTTTGAAGGCAACTGAATCCATTTGTTTACTTTGCAGCCCTGTTCTAGTTTAGCTTTGTAATCCTACTGTGCAGTAATAATTGAAACATTGACTTCTGAATACTTTTGAACGGAATTTATTGCCAGGTTCATAAGTTTAAGAAAAATAAATAATTTACTTAAGTGTCTGATACTACTATTTCGACTTGATCCTGTAGACACATACGCAAAAAGACTATTTTACACGTATTATATTCCAAGTTTGCCTCCTGTCAGCAAAGTTGCAAGTAGTTTGCACTAGTAAACTTGAACTGGTGACGGATAAACATTTCTGTTGCTCCTCGACTATCAGAGCGAAGAAAGGGTTCTATTAAGAGGTAACAAATGCCGAATGCCACAACAAATTAAGTTATGCCATTTAGATGTTTTATATCATTTACTGTAATGCAATTCAAAACATACTTGACCATTGGTCTGCCAGCGCTGATTTGCCTGATCTAAGCATTCCCACAAGATCACAGGGACGTTGTTAAACGGTAGGTCATCGCAATTACTCAGGCACTTGTTGTTTAGTTTCAAATACACTGCAGCTGCACGTGTATTATTGTACTGTATCAGTTAGGATAAATATTAATAAACTTGTTGTTTAATTTTATACTTTAGGGTTTGAGTTTTTCAAGATATTAAGCATGATTTTATTTTTAGCGACTTTACCTCAACAGTGACACGTTGATTGTTGTCGGGCTAATCGCATGTGACTAGTTCAACTCCTATATAGATGCCTCCTACAGCCCTCAGACACAACCCAAGTTCGAAGTTTTGAATTAAGTAATTCTAGTAATTATTAGAAAACTTTGATCACAATATTTGTTTTATATAATCTCAAAAAGCAAATAATTCAGCCTTAAATATATGCTTCCGTTTCAAAATTAAGATAGATTTTAGTTAAAAATGAACAAAATTGAAAGCTTACCAGTTCAGCTACAGCCAATGTCGCAAGGCTTGTAAACGCAATAACTAAAAATAGTTTACCCATTTTTTTGGCAGTTTGAGAAAAACAAACTCGACTATTTAGTTTTGATTTGAAAAGATAATTTACAGAGTTCGGAAAATATTTTATGTGAGCTATGAGACTCTGGGAAATCAATTTATAGCAGCAAAGCTGCCTTAAACGGGTTATATTTTTTCAATGAATAAGTTGAATTGATGTGATTCTAACGAAACCACAGCAAATCACACTTTGATGCACGAGAAGCGAATTTGAATCAAAACGTCAAAAATCCTAATCCAAGGAACACGCCCTTATTGACCCTGGATTTATAAGGTGTTGAAAACGCTAGCTACAAAAACATTTATCTTATAAAATGTAAACTCACGCTTGCGCGGTATAATTATTAAATTTCAAAAAATACTGTTCTCGGGTAACTCCACCGTCCGTAGTTCGGGGCTAAGAGCTGAGACCGTTTCTAAATTGAACGGCCTCTTTCAGCCAAACGGGAGGTTGATCCCGGAAGAAAGTGGAAACGAAAAGTGGCGGAACAATTGGCAGCGATTTGGACAATACAAAACAATCTTTAATTTACAACTAAATTTGCATGTCCATATAAATTTGTATAAATCTTTGTAAATATAGTTTAACAATATATATTTAAATTTAAATGATACCAAACCGTAAGTAGGGTAGTCCTTGTAGTTGTAGGGGTCACTAATTAACGTTAATAACTTTAATTGTAATTAGCAAAAGTGAAAGGTTGACTTGACTTTGACGGCGGAGAGCTCTTCTGAAGGGATGCTGCTGGAACGGCCTTCCGTGGACAAGTGCTGGATCCAGTGAGATGGACATGGGGATCTGGACAGGAGGAGTTGAACATCGTGGTCTTGTCCACAAACATCAGGGCTGAATTGAGAAGGTATTTGGCAATTGAGATTGCCAATTGAGTTGGTGGACACGGCACGGTGTGGCGTTAGCAGTGTTGACGCTGAAGGGCTACGACGCTACAGAGCCTTCCCCTTACTTGGACAGTTCCGGGGTCGAGACCCGGGACCAGCACACTAAAAATTTGGAGATGTAGTAGTCGAATCGCAGTTAACTCACAGGCCTATATTATCATCATCGCCCACTCACTTGTACAAGCATGTTGAGCAGGTTATAGGCAAATGTCATATCTGCATGACACAATTATCATACAATTGACATTTTTTGAACAATACATTTGACTATTTGACATATGCAAACGTCCAATATCCTCTTTTTTATCACGGGGAAAAACTGTTCTTGGGTTCCGTCTTTCGGCCAAACATTGATGCAAACCATTACTGCTAGACCAACTACTATTTTGAGTGCAGTTATGTGAAAAAGTGCGTAGGAAGGTTTTATATTTCTTATAAAATTAAAGTTTGTAAGGTTCTCTAGATTACTTCTAACCTAAGGTTCTCGCCCAATTGCTTAAGAGAAACAATTTTCAAATTTAAATAATTCGGTAAATTTGGCAAACATGCTACAGTCCATTTGTTGTCTAATGGAAATTCTTATCACTAATATTGAGCGATTTGAGCAAATTTTGGCTTAAAATGATCATAAGACAAATCCTATATATGCTTTTTAAGTTGTTCTTGGATACAACTGGGCATCAACAATACACTTACAAACACAAAATTTTCCCTTGGTTTTTTGTATAGTGTCACTTTAGTCATTACTCCATTCGGCAAAATGACATTTTCAATCCAGTAATGATAATATCTTACATACAAAGTCAAATTCGCTGTAATACATTTGATAAAACTAAATTAAGACGTCAAACGTCCATTGACAAACATTATGTAAAAGTGTGAACTTTCAACATATAATACTAAACGTCGTTCAATTTTTTTGGAATATATTTTTGGAATGTATCGAGATTCAAGACTGAATTAAAAACAACTTTTTATTCTGAAAAACAAAAATCCTGTTTAGGTTGAATGGCTCTAAATTTCATATTGTAAAATACTTTATTTTTTCGACTGGTATGCGTGCTATGCTGAAATTCTAGTACAAACAACTTCTTGTTAATTTCTATTGTGAGATGCTTCATTTTCCGTGATTTAGAGTGTTGAAAATCAGTATAAGATAATTTAAGATCAGGACCCACTCAATTACATTCTTTGCAAGAGATACATATTTGGTAATTACGGCGGAATTCAAAAACAAAATTTTAAGATGCATTCAAGCTAAATACGTTTTTACAATTTAAGTAAAAAAAATTCGAATTTCTGGATGACTTTTATTTTCTTAGAAATTTAGGTAATTATTAGATAACTAATCATAGTTATTAAAAGTCGATATCGTTTGTTCAAATTGGCACTACAATCATTCACTGATTGGATATTTAGCTTAGTTGAAAGTGTATTCTTGAATTCAATGCCAAAAAATTTGATGATACAAATTCCTTTGCATTTACTTTTTTATTTGTGTCGTTAAATTTCTTTATATTAATTAATGGATGGATAAATTAAATTAAAAATTTATTTCCTCAAAAATTGTCTTGTCTCAAGCCACTACACAATTGCTCTTCATTTTTGACTGGAAATGAAAGTCCTAAATCAGGAATCCGGTGACAAATCACGACATAGACGACAGATGACGGAGATCATTTAATGCTGGTGACTGAAACAAAAAAGCACACTAAAAGAGACACACATAAAGAGTAAGATGGTTAATATAACCAGTGGTATACAACTGTTATAAACATTACTTTGGTATTACTAATCATAAATGCCATTACTTGGCGATTCTAGTGACGTCAAAACTTAATCCAAATTGCGATGGCGTCATTATTGCCGGACTTCTCTTTTAACGAGAAATTTGACAGAAATGTAGTTCTAATATTTCTCGACAAAGTGCAACATTTTGTACAGCAGGGTTAATGCCCACGTTGTTCTATGACAATTGATAAAGTTCAAAAGTTGAACAGTTTTAGTTTGTTGAATTGTATAACAAAGTCAGCTCGGGCAAATTTACTTAAGTTCAATTCAAACTCAAACCAAAATTTTGAAAGAATTGTAGCTACCTGTAATTTCCTCAAAGTAACAGTTCACAAATTGCTTCAGCCAATAGTCAAACACTCATTGTACATTTCTGAAGCTAATGCGTTGACAGAATGTTAGAGCGCCCGAGAGGAACCCGTTTGTTGTTTTTTAGGACTTGCACAAACAAATCAGTGTCAAGGATTTTGCGGTAAGCACGGTATAAATTATATTAGTTCATAATTATCTAAGTCTTTCAAAATTTTAGCAAACAAACTTGCTGATTGGTAGCGGGTGTGCCATTTTAATATATATATATTAATTTTATAGTAATTGTAGTTATAGGTAAACACACAGGATACAAATTAGTACAATAAACCATACTTTAGTAATCAATCATGTAAAAGTCTTAAACATATTTTAGTAATCCAACATGTATCTTCAAGAATCTCAATCCTTGTTGACTAGGGCATTGCCAATTGTCAAATAAATCAATCAAAAATGTAATTATTGTAACATCATTATGTTAGCCTAAGTTGGACATCTGATTATAATATTTAAATAATAGATTTGCAATACTTGAAGGAAATCTTGAAAGAAGAGAAAAAAAATGAAAAAATTGTAAAAGTTTTCATAAAAATTTACCTTAATAAACACTTGCTGTTTTTTTTAAGAACAGCAATGGCAGGAATTACTTAATTCAACTTGCCCTGGAGATCCCAAGCAAGTTTTTCATCAGGACAAGTATAGTCGGCTACCTTTAATTATACAAAGTTTTTAATTGCAAACAAGCGTTATTAATGTGCTATTTTGGTGCGGAGTTGAAGATTTTGGTATGACTTTCTCTGCCCCTAAAAATCAGCAAATTACTTACTATAATTTTCCCGCACTTTTAAAAAGTTAAACTTGAAAACTAATGACAGAAAAAGAGAGTTGATTTTCAAAAATATTTTTAAAAGAACATGAATTGAATTTACAATAAACGAAAACTTACAGTGTGCAAAATATTTGAAACCCGAGCCAGGATAATATTAATAAGTTAAGGAGCGTTATTTGACATTCCCGCAGATCGGATAGTGAACATGTAAAGGAGAGTGTAGGGATGTGGAAAGATAAGGACTCATTAGCATATAATTTGTAATCAAGTTCTTCTTATAAAAGTATTATTTGGAAATTTTTCAAAAAAAAATTGGAACTGTACAAGACGGAGTCACTCCAGGTAAGTTTAAGGTCATTCAGAAGGAATCACAAACCGCGGTATACTTGTTTATTTGACCTATAGTTTCCAGGCTGAAGGACTTAGAGGTTTTTTGAGGTTCTTATGATAGAGCAGCGATTAGAATTCGCCAAGTTCACTTGATAAATCCGCACCACTTAATTTGGCCACTCTTTCGTCTGATCATGTTATTATACCCATAATTCCAATTTGTATTCACTGCTCAGAACTTTAGAATTTACAATCTTATTTATTCTGGGAATTTTAACTGTGAGCCTTTTATTTTAGTTTCCCAAATTTTCCCTCTAATCCAAACCTTACGGTAAATATTAAGAGTTGTAGTAACTGTGATGGAGCTCTGATTTCAAATTTACGGTAAAAACAAAAAGTTAATGAAGCTGCCCGGGCTCTAGCACAAAATTTACGGTAAATGTGAGTCAGTATTTCATAATTAATTTGAATAGAGTTAAAATGTGACCGTGTAGGTGAGTCAAGTTTAACTTAAGCGTTTCATCGTTGTTTTCCAGGTTCAAAATCTCTCAAGTTATTTCAACCAACGAAAAAAACCTAATATTTTAGTATATTTTATTAAAACCCTACAATTTTTACCGCATTACTTTGAAACAGAGTAATACAAAAGAACGCCCATATGCCCACTAAATTCATGAAATGTGTCAGTGAATTTATAAAGAGTCAACACTAGTCCAAGAAACTGAAGCACTTAAAAACCGCAAAAGTTACTCTATCAAAATTAAAAATTATGATTTGTTATGAGTATTTTGAACTACAATTATAGTGTGTCACTTATAAAGGCAACCGATTCCATTTGTTTACTTTGCAGCCCTGTTGTAGCTTAGCTTTGTAATGCCAGTGTGCAGTAATAATTGAAACATTGACTTCTGAATACTTTTGAACGGAATTTATTGCCAGGTTCATAAGTTTAAGAAAAATAAATAATTTACTTAAGTGTCTGCTACTACTACTACTACTACTACTTGCTCCTGTAGACACATAAGCAAAATGACTATTTTACACGTGTTATATTCCAAGTTTGCCTTCTATCAGCAAAGTTGCAAGTAGTTTGCACTACTGTAGTTGGTGCACTGTTGACGGATAAACATTTCTGTTGCTCCTCGACTATCAGATTGAAGAAAGGGTTCTATAAGTAGTTAAAAATGCCAAATTCCACAACAAATTAAGTTAAGCCAATTACATATTTTGTATAGTTTATTGTAATGCAATTCAACGCATACTTGACCATTGGTCTGCCAACGCTGGTTTGCCTGATCTAAGCATTCCCGCAAGACCACAGGTAAGCCGTCAGCCAGTAGGTTATGGTAATTACTCAGGCACTTGTTGTTTAGTTTCAAATACACTGTATATGCACGTGTATTATCGTACTATACCAGTAATTATAAATATAAATAAACTTGATATTTAATTTTATACTTCATATAAGTTTTTAAGATATTAAACATAGTTTTATTCTTAGCGACTTCACCTCAACAGTGACACGTTGATAGTTGTCGGTCGGATCACATGCGACTAGTTCAACTCCTATAGAGATGCCTCCTAGAGCCCTCAGACACAGCCCAAGTTCGAAGTTTTGAATTAAGTAATTCTAGTAATTATTAGAATACTTGGCTCACAATATTTGTTTTTTATAATTTAAAAAAGCACATAATTTAGCCTTAAGTATATGCTTCTGTTTCAAAATTAAGATAAATTTCAGCTAAAAATGAACAAAATTGAAACTTACCAGTTCAGCTACAGTCAATGTCGCTAGGCTTGCAAACGCAATAATAAAAAATAGTTTACCCATTTTTTTTGGCAATTCAAGCAAAAACAAACTTGACTATTTAGTTTTGATTTGAAAAAAATAATTTACAGAGTTCGCGAAATACTTTATGTGAGCTATGAGATTCTGGGAAATCAATTTATAGCAGCAAAGCTGCCTTAAACGAGTTTTATTTTTTCAATGTATTAGTTGAATTGATGTTATTCTAACAAAACCGCAGCAAATCATACTTTTATGAACGAGAAGCAAATTTGAATCAAAACGTCAAAAACCCTAATCCAAAGAACACACCCATATTGACCAAGCATTCATAAGTTGTTTATAAAGATAACTACAAAAACTTTTATCTTATAAAATGTAAGCTCACGCTTGCGCGTTATAATTATCAAATTTCAAAAACATACTGTTCACTGGATACTCCACGGCCCGTAATCCGGGGGCTAAGAGCTTTCCCCAAACTTGGACAGTTCCGGGGTGGAGACCCGGGACCAGCACACTAAAAAGGTGAAGGTGTAGCAATCAAATCACAGTTAACTCACAGGCTGATACTGTCATCATCGCCCACTCACTTGTAGTGGCTTGTTGACCAGGCCATAGCCAAATGTCAAATCTGCATGACATAATTGTCATGCATTTGACATTTTTCGAACATGACAATTGACATATGCAAGTGTTATATATCCTTTCTCTTTTCATGAGGAAAAACTATTCTTGGGTAGGCCAACCATCCGACCACAAATTGATGCAGACCATTACTGCTAAACAAAATTCTAGTTTGAGTGCAGTTATGTGAAAAAGTGTGAAAAAAGGCTTTATACTTTTTTTTTTATAAAATTAATGTTTGTAAGGTTCTGTAAATCATTTCTAACCTAAGGTTCTCGCCCAATTGCTTAAGAGTAACTATTTTAAAAAATTAAAAAATTCGGCAAATTTGGCAAACATGCTACTGGCCATTTGTTGTCTAATGGAAATTGTTATCAGTAATATTGAGCGATTTGAGCGAATTTTGGCTTAAAATGTTCATCAGACAAATCCTACTGATGCTTTTTAAATTGTTCTTGCTGTCGGTACAAGGGGGCATCAACAATAAATATTCGGACGCAAAATGTATCTTTCCGTTGGTTTTGTGTATAGTGTCACTTTCGTCATAATTCCATTCAACGAACTGACATTTTCAATCCAGTAATGATAACATATTACCTACAAAGTCAAATTCGCTGTAATACATTTGATAAAACTAAATTAAGACGTCAAACGTCCCTTGACAAACATTATGTAAAGTTGTGAACTTTAAACTTGTAGTAAACGTCGTTCAATTTTTTTGGAATATATTTTTGGAATGTATCGAAATTCAAGACTGAATTAAAAACAACTTTTTATTCTGAAAAACAAAAATCCTGTTTAGGATGAATGGCTCTAAATTTCATATTGTAAAATACTTTATTTTTCCGACTGGTACGCGTGCTATGCTGAAATTCTATTACAAACAGCTTAGTGTTATTTTCTATTTTGAGATGCTTCATTTATCGTGATCTAGAGTGTTGAGAATCAGTTTAGGACAACTTAGGTTCAGGATTAGTTCCCACTCACTTACATTCTTTGCTAGAAATACATATTTGGTAATTACGGCTGAACTCAAGAACAAAATTTCAAGTTACTTTCAAGCTTAATGCGTTTTTAAATTTTATGTAAAAAAAAAAATTTAGGCAATTATTATATAACTAATTATATCTATTAAAAATCGATATCGTCTGTTCAAGTTGCCACTACAATCATTCGCTTGTTGGAAATCTAGCAAGGTTGAAAGTGTATTTTTGGAATCAATGCCGAAGAATTTGATGATACTGTTGCATTTACTTTTTGATTTGTTTTGTTAAGTTTCTTAAAATTCCTGGAAAATTTTATTGTCTCAAGCCACAATACATTTGCTCTTGATTTTTGACTGGAAGTAAAAGTCCCTAATCATGGATCCGGTGACAAATCACGACAGACGATAGATGACGGAGATCATTTAATGCTGGTGACTGAAGCAAAAAAAAACACAGTAAAAGAGACACACATAAAGAGTAAGATGGTTAATATAACCAGTGGTATACAAGTGTTATAAACATTCCTTTGGTATTACTAATCATAGATTGCAATACTTGGTCATAGAATTTTGGTGACGTCAAAACTAAATCAAAGTTGTGATGGCGTCATTATTGCCGGACTTCTCTATTAACGAGCAATTTGACAAAAATGTGGTTCTAATACTTCTCGACAAAGTGCAACATTTTGTACAGCAGGGTTAATTCCCACGTTGTTCCATGACAATTGATAAATTTCAAAAGTTGAACAATTTAGTTTGTTGAATTGTATAACAAAGTCAGCTCGGGCAAATTTACTTAAGTTCAATTCAAACTGAAACCAAAATTTTGAAAGCTCTGTAGCTACCTGTAATTTCCTCAAAGTAACAGTTCACAAATTGCTTCAGCCAATAGTCAAACAGGCACTGTACATTTCTGAAGCCAATGCGTTGACCAAATTTTAGAGCGCCTGAGAGGAACCCGTTTGTTGTTTTTAGCACTTGCACAAACAAATCAGTGTCAAGAATTTCGCGTTAAGCACGGTATAAATTGTATTAGTTCATAATTATCTTAGCCTTTCAAAATTTTACCGAACGAACATGCTGATTGGCAGCGCGCGTGCCATCTAAATATATTTTTTTATTCATGATTACCGCTCCTCCCAGGCAAGAAGCCTATGGAGCGGGGCAACCGGGTATACAACTTATGAAATATAATTTTGCTGTACAAGCTGCCTACTACATGGAATAAAAAGTAAAGCCATACAAATATGCCTTATGGAGTTCAATTTTGAGAAATAGAAAATTCGTGAATAACGATTAATATCAAACAAACTTTAAAAATAGTCTAATAATCTTTACAAAGTTTGTAAAGTTTCTGAACAGTGAGTATATCTCGTGGATCTTTAAGATCCCCATTTTTAAATGCTAACAATTTTTTGTAGGCCGAATTAAGGGAGTCATCGGAGATTGTCCCAAAGTGCTGCTTCAATTTTAGCTTAAAAGAGGCAGGTGCTTGCACAGTTGCATAAAAATTTATTTTCATAGATAGTAGCAAAAATAAATATGCAGATTATATCTTATCCGAACTCATAAGTTATTCTTAAAACCTAAATTTTCTTGGGCTTTTCAAACTGGCCGCCAAACTAAAGAAACCGGTTTTTTTGTCCATATATTTTGAAACAAAAAGTTTTGATCTCAATGACTCCGGTTCCCTCCGGCCCCTTGTGGCATGTTGTAATATATTGATGGAATGTGCTAATTTTATTACAAACGCACGATTTTATTTTTTTCGTTTTTTTGACATTTCCACTAAGGGTTCGTCAACATGTGTGGAGTACTGTGTACTGTGGGTTCCGATCATGGTGGGGAGGCGGTGGCTGTCGATCGTGGGGTTGGTAAGAAGCCTTGAGGAGTGAAA
>JAQFYP010000912.1:0-18560 GCA_034694865.1 Bilobella braunerae | reverse complement strand
AAAACCCAGCAAGTGACCCAATTTGTCCATGCGAGTACAATACGCTACTTGGTTACGTGCGGTTGCAACGGTTTATTCTAAATGCTAAAAAACTGTAGTTTCAATTACTTTTTATCAATAAATTTCAGTCAACTTTTACAAATCTGGTCTGCGCATAATTCGTCTTATTCCAAACTCAATTTCCTTGAAAGTTTTTATTTTTGTGAAATAAAACTTCATGGTGTATATAAAGTAATTATTAAGCAATTAGTCAATAACTATACTTCTTGCCTTATTCATTATAGTTTTTGTTTCAAGTAGTAACATAATTCAACTTTTAAGTTAGTTAAAACAACTCACCATGACACAAAAATGCTACAAAAGTTGTTTACTGCCAAGTAAGCGATATGTGTCAAAACATTTACCTGTCAATTGTGCTAGCTTCGATTCGGTTGCTTCTTACTATTATCGACAAGTTACGGCCCAAGTTTTTTTTACAAATATTCCATGCATTATTGTAAAAATATACAAGAAGAGTGAACATCATTTAATTGTATTTTGTATTTTTATAGCTTTGGTATTTGACTAAATATTTGGTTCTACATATCTTCTAAAATGTCCTAAAATTTATGAAAAAAAAAACATTCGCCGACAAATTAATTTCTTAGTAATTTCTTAATTTCGTTCATAATTTATTTCCAAAAGCGTGTCCAAAATAGTAGTCATACATATTGTTTTTTTTTTATAATTTAGGCGGAAACAGTGAGCAAGTTTGACATATTGGGGGTTAATTCCAGGCACTGCTTTCAGTTGCTCAAATTTATGATTGTAGTTTCTTTTGGATCTATCCTGGTGATTAGAATTTTCTGCTATCAACTTGAAATCACTAAGATTTTGCTACCCATATTTCGTGCACTTTGGTCTCTCTGGTTACGTCAATTCAATTAATCGGCTTAATTTATTACATCTATTTAATTCATTCCCATTTAGGAATGCGTAAGTGATGTAGAATAGGCAGTTTGATTTGAGAACGGATGATGAAAGAGGAATTCAAAGGGGCGTGGCAACTTCGCACATTTATTGTAATTCACCAGATTTTGGCCTTACCGATTACGAGTATCAACTTTGAAACTCTTATAGTCTATTGTAAAGCAAGAGTAGATGAATCGTTTATGAAGTTGAGTAGAAATTTTGCGTGGACAGAAATTTAGCATTGTCTAAAAGTAGACGAGTTTATAGTTTTGTTTCCTATAAATCTTGCATGTTTAACAGAGTTTTTGAGAGTTTGTACTTATTCTGTAAAGAAATTGCGTGTGTCTTTTTGATTTTCTTTTAAAAAGAAATTAATAGTCTACGCATTGTTGTAAACATAATTTCAGTGTAATTCTGAGAGTCAAAGAGAGAAGTCCAGTTTACATTCATTTAGTAATTTAAATCAGTCAATCTTCCTAAAACGTTTATTAAATCACTAATCAATTGGATCCAATTGGGAGACGACTCATCAATTAATTGAAGCATCTGATCTTGGAGTTTCCATACTACTCATCGTCACACATCGATTAATCACCTACGTTCACTTCATACTGTGTATTTAAAAAAAACAATTTTCATGTTGAACGTTGTAATTTTAAATAGCATTTATGATGTGTAACTATGTACTTTTACATTGCATTATTTTCCTAAGTGGCCGCAAGTCTACCAAACGGATTTGTTATCCTGTGTATTATTTTAATTATTTTATTCACTCAGGCATGGCTGTGGCCGTTACCTCGTATAACACTACGGTTAATGTTTTTGCAACTATAAACGGACTTGTACTTCCTGCCTGTGTTGCAGAGTCGAAACTTGAAGAATACTTTTTATCCGAAGTGAAACTCTTACAAGGATTGCAATGGTAGTGACGAAACTATGATTTTTACTTTGATTTCGGAAATTTTGTATTATTTCAAAATTTAGTATCGGTACCAATTATGTACATGTTAATATCCATGCGAGAAAGAAATATAAATGCCGCTTTGGCAAATTTGGGCTTTTTTTTGTTACAATGCTTGTTACTATACTTATATACAACATTCTGCTGTCTCAGTCCTATTCCTGACCTATGCGTTTTCATATTGAAATTTTTTTCATTTCTGAAGTTATTTGTATTATTTTTATTTATTTGAGAGTACTTAAATCTTATAATTTATTCCAATTTTTAAATTTCACGGGTAGTAAGGCTTAAGCAATAATAAAGTATTCTCACAATAACTCATTAGGTGAGAAGAAAGTTGTAATTAAGTTTCATTAAATAACCTCAAGAGCACTAAAGTTTTTCTTCTGAAATTCAACCACGTATTTTAATGCTCATAGTAAAACCCAAAACGCAAACTTTAATACCGGATATTTGCAAAAAATTTGTAGGGGTAGTCATTAAAAGTTAATCCACTTGGAGCTTGCAATTAAGTATTCAAGTAATTTGTGTAAATAAAGTTACAATTATGGTAATTCATTACATATTTCAATAATTGCAAATGCTCCGCATAAAGGAAATTCCAAGTATTTCAGTACGCATCATAATTTTGATTCAAAATGAGTCTTTGGAATGAAATAAAGCTAATCACAGTTTGCATGTTATTTTGGCTATCATTGGTTCCATTAACGCTGACTATTGTTTCAGTTCCGTTGTTTGCTTTCTTTTGCTATCGAATTATTATTACCCAAATTTTACGTCGACTATTACGTCGGGATTTGGGCTCTGCATTAACATCACTTGATTTTGGCTTTTCATATGATGACTTTCACGGAAAACCACGTGGGGCGCTCGCCGTGGTTCTTACAATCGATGGAAAATTGAAGCCTAATTTGATTGAAAAAAAGCTATCTGCTGCGTTTGAAGGCTATCCTGAAGGGTATAGACGCATGACGACAATTTACCCAACCTTTTGGCTTGGATATCCGTTTTGGACAGCTTTGGACAGACAATTTGATGTAAGCCATCATATGAAGATTGTGAGAGGAGAAAATACCAAGGAGATAATCAAAAACTGGTTTGATAGTGCATTTGCGCCAGGACAACCCCTATGGGACTGCTTGTTAATACCAGGTACAATAACGTTGGGCAATGCATCTACTAGGATAAAAAACAGCAGGCTAAAGTCATGTTTAGTTACTGAGAAGTAATTTGTTTCCCAAAATTAGTTTTTACTTTCGTTTAAAGCCAACTGCCTTTATATAGTTTAAATAACTAAATCTATCAATTATATTGAGCAGTAAAATTCGATTTGAACGGTTATTAGAGTACGAGGATTCTGATGGAACAATGAAGTCGATATTCGCTGTCAGAATTCACCATGTTATCGGTGACGGATTGTCCTTGTTAAACTTCATGCAAAACAAAGTTGGAGACCATAACCAAACGCCAGTTGGATGCTTGCATAAAAACAATTTCAAACTATCCTTCTTCCACCTAATCTGCATGCGGGCTACCCACTTGTTTTGGACACCGTTGGTGATGTGCCAAGAAATTTATGCTACAGCCTTGTCATTAGACATCTTGAGCAGCAGATTACGCTCTCCAGAATTTTTTACTGTAGATTTCTATATTCCGTTAAAAGACATCAAAGCTTTGCGCCAGCGCCTTTCTCAAGAGTTGAACAACTCCCGTGTCTCGTTTATGAATACTACTTTGCTTTGCGTCACAGGCGCTTTAAGGCGAATCTGTTTCCAAGACGTAGAAATAACTCCTGGATCACCAAACCATATCAACGTGAGTGCACCAACGCCGACATTGAAAACACACCCTTCAATCCAACAACAATATATTGGTAACCAATGGTAAGGCACAAGTTTTGGCTAACAAATTCTGGCTAAACATATGTTCCCTTGTGTGATAAACATAACTTGAAATTTACTACTAAGTATTTATATACACTGTGAGGCTCTCATACAAATCGAAAACTTGATTAATGAGTAATGCTTCCTTATATAAAACCATACCATTAAAAAATTGTTAGCTGGTGAAAATAAAAACCTAGTATGAAGTGGCCCCCATGATGTGCAGCAATTTTTTGCTCATAATGAATTTCAATACTATCCTGCCTTATAAAATTTTCAGGGGACTTTGGCTGGTAAAATTGCCAATTGCTGAAACCAATCCACTAAAACGTTTGGAATGTTTGATTACACAAGAAAAATGGTTAAAACGTTCCGGAGCTTTTGAAACGAATTTACAACTTCTCAATCTCAACGTCATTTTTCCACGCACAATATACGCGCGACTGATTCAGTCATTGCGCGGAACAACTTGTGGTTTTTCGCTGATGCCGCCAGTTTCAGAAATTACGGTCTGCGGATACTCCATTTCAAAAAGCATTGGAATTGCCGGGCTTCAAGGGAAACAAACAAGTGAGTTTTGTATTTAAGGCCAAACAAGCCGGTCCTAATATAGGAACAATTACAATTCAGTTTCTCCCTCCACAGAGCAGGCTTGTTTGGCTAACTACATTAGCCGTTTAATATTACTGTGGCACTGGTTTGCATTTCTGTCATTTTTCAAAAAAAAAAATACACCTATACATACCAGTCCCGGATTCAAAACTAGGGTAAAAAATAAAGTTAGTAATTATTTGATGAAAAATTATCCAAAGTTACTTTTGTAATGAGGACAAATACTTTGTCTTTGCCCAATGACAACGTGGTGCATTGCATAACGTCACATGTTTCTACATAAACCTCATTTATCAACTTTTGTTTAAAAATAAACAATGTAAAACCAATTATTGCTTAGGGACTAACGCGTCTAAGTAAGTATAGTTGTAATAGAACTACGGCTTCATATTACAAGATTAAAATCTTAGCAAAATTTTGAAGGACATTTGTATTCAAATTTATAGGCATGGTTCTTACTGCTGGCTCACACAATAATGCAGTGAAATTTTGCGCGACGGTGGATAGTCGTGTATTTCCTGAGAATGTGACGGAACACAAAATTCAAGAATACTTTTCACTTGAAGTAAAGCAACTGCTAGAATCGAAGTGGCGGTGAATCGCTTGTATATCGATGAAGTATATAATACAATATATTAAATTAAAGTGAATAAATATTAATATATTATAAACATAAATATTAATTAATTTAATTAAGGTAAATTTTACATGATAATTGAAAACCTAAAAGCATTCTAGAACCTAACTTCGAAAATAATTTCAAGAGTATATAAAATTGTATTACTGTTTACCATTTTTTAACATTGCTTAACATTGCCAATTATTCTTTAACATTGTCTAGTGTTTCGTACTATTGGCTTCAAGCAATTTTTTGCTAGTTTCTGAGAACTGGCTGCCCAGTAGAGCCTATTATTAGAACAGTTTTTTGACAAAATTCGTCCACGTGAGACCAGAAAATATTCGTAATGCCGATAGTAGCCCTTCTCACGCTCATCATTAGTTTCATGTAGAGACAACGTGGGAACAGATTTTTAGCTGTATAACAATTTCCATTCAAATCCACGTCACGTGAATCTTACCAAGTTGAAAATTCTTCTACCTTTTTTTAACCTTGTAAAATTAACCTAATTTTCCATGCTTAATTATAACTTTTTTAATTTCATGATTCCAATCATTTGCAATCTGTTAATTAAAAAGTTAATGCATAACTAAAAACCGAAATGCTAATATTGCGCATTTGCCCTTTTCGTCAGCTTACCATAACCTTACCGAAACAATAATTTCAACAATTAATTAATGATAATGTAAAAATTTTCAGAACTGGAAAAAATTTAGAAGCGTAGTGTTCAATAAAAAAAAATTCTTAATTAGCGTTCTTAAATTGACGTCGATAGTGAGAAGAAGCGTGGAAAATAAAATCCTCATGCTAATTATATCGTTGCAGTTGTCAGAAGCAATTGACGTTTGTGAGTTATGTTATTTAAGCAAATTTACCATGGAACTTAAATTAGAACTAATTTTACAGTGCTACGGTCAAGAGAACAAGATCAAGATGGCCGAAATTAAATTGTTAGCAGTTTCCGCCTTGCTCTGGGTTTCCGTCTTCCCACTATCGTTACTAATCGTTTCAGTTCCGTTGTCAATTCTATTTTTTTATTGGCTCGTCGTCACTCAACCCTTGCGTCGACTTCTTCGCCCAGATTTAGGCCCACCACTTACAGGCCTAGATTTTGGATTTTCATTTGACGATTTTCATGGAAGGCCGCTTGGTCCGTTGGCTGTGGAGATGACTGTCGATGGCAAGCTGGACGCAAATTATGTTAAAAGGAGGCTTACAGCTGCACTAAATACCTCTTCCATTGGTTACAAGCGTTTGACCTCAATTTACCCCACGTTTTGGCTAGGATATCCTTTCTGGGCAAAATCAAACCGAAAGTTTGAAGTTCGAAATCACATGCGTGTTTTGAGGGGAAACCAACCGAAGGTTATTTTAAAGAAATGGTTCAACAGTCCGTTTGCTACGGGACAACCACTTTGGGATTGCTTGTTAATACCGGGTTAGTTTTGCAAATCAAAAATGACACATAAGTTTCTCCAAATCTTAATAATGACGATGGGGGCATGAATGTGCGTAAATATCACTGCTTATCTACTACTCTAACATGGACTTCTTAGCTAGCCTTGCACCTTTTAAGTAAAATGTTTTTGTCAATTTTAGCTTTATTGGTTTTCATGATTTTATTGTACTAATTTCAAATGTATATGATTTAGGATACCAACATGACGATGGAACTACTAAGTCAATATTTGCTATTCGAATTCATCACTTAATCGGAGATGGAGTTTCTTTGCAGAACTTAGTACATAAGGAAATCCATGATCATATGGACATATATACTCCGCAGAGTTGCCAACTACCGTTTCACTACATCATATTGCATAATTCAAAAAAACTATTTTGGACACCGTTGATTTTGTGTCGAGAAATCTATTATTCAGCCCTGACATCAGATGCGCTGAGTGCAAGAAATTCTTTGGAGTCTGCGGAATTCTTGGAAACAGATATCTCGATATCCCTTCAAGATATCAAAGCACTCCGTCAGCGTTGTTCTCAAGAGTTGGCCATATCTAGTGTCACATTACTAAACACTGTACTGCTCTGCCTCTCAGGTACTTTGAGGCGAATATATACAAAGGATGTCACGACGGATCCTAACAAATTTAAGCACATTAACGTCAGTACGGCAACTGCCTTACCGGAAATACATCCTGCGATACAAAAGGAGTACATTGGTAATCACTGGTAGGTCACTGATAGTACTACTTTGAAATTTTATGAATTATATGAATAACTCAAGTTTGTGGCAAGCAAGCCCATTTTAGACAATAAAATAATTCAAAGCTGCAAAATTAAACCTTCTACAATTTCTCTAGAACTAGTCAATTTATAGTTCTCTCGTCAAAATTTTTTTAGTAATAAAGCTCCAAGACATAATGCTTAGCGTTACTATATTTAGATATACCTTTCCTACAAGCACGGCTTGTTACCAATATACAACGAATATCATATAGCTTGTTTAATATTGTTTTTATGTTTAATTAGGGGTCTATGTATTACGAAGTTACAGATTAGTGAGAACAGTCCTTTAAAACGTCTTGAATCATTGGTTGATCAAGAAAAATGGCTCAAAAAATCTGGCGCCTTTGAAACGAATTTACTACTCCTCAAGCTCAACGCCATTTTGCCTCGCGCAATGTACTCGTCGCTTATTCAATCACTCCGTGGCATAAGGTGCGGAGTTACGGTCGTGCCGCCAGTTGCAGGCAAAACTGTCTGTGGATACACAGTATCTGAAAGTCAGGGAATGGTTGGACTGCAAGGGAAACAAACCAGTAAAAAATTTTTTTTTTTTAATTGGACTTTACTTATTGACACAAGATGCTAAGCAAGTTTAAGATCAAATTTGTAAAAGTTCTCTTATCTATAAATTGGCTTGTTTGGCTTTTCTTTTCATATTATTTTCTACTATGAAAAAACCCTGTAAAATGACTAATCAATTCTTTGTAGATCAAAACCAATATTTTTTTAGCGGAATAACGAGTACGCATTCTCTTTTATAGGCATGCTTTTCAACGTTGACTCATACAACGGAATGTTGAATATTGCTACTAAAATCAAGGCCAGCGTACTCCCTGCCAGGATGACCGGGGAGCAAATTCAAGGTTATTTTGCAGCAGAAGTAAAACACTTACTTGAATCAAAGTGGCAGTAAAGTAGTAAATAGTTGACAAACAAGTATAGCAAGCGTTAATAAAATTATTACAACATGATGACATGATTAGCTGGAAGTATTCAGTGTAGTCATAGTGATGTTTTGATTACATTAAAAAAGTATTTATGAATATTATACTTATTGCTAATCAAAACATTATTGTATTAATTATTATTAATAGTAATTAATTAATATTATATTAATTAAGCCGTTGCGGGACCGTGTTCACCTCAACCGTAGTACAAATTACATTCCAAAACCAGCCCCTTTGATAATCCCAAACGTTGCCCCCACAAATGGGCACTCAACAAAAAACTTTTAGGTCGAGGTCAGAGAGGTTAGGTTAGGTTTCTTCTTTGCAAACGTTATGTTATGATACGTTAGGTACAGATGTTATACATGAAAATATTCATCTTGGATTCCATGAACTTGCAAATTGTCCATTTCTTGCTGAAAGAAAGAAAGAATTTTTGTAGAAGTTTCACAGTCCAGAGCTTCTTCGTTCGAAGTGAGTGTTAATGACAATTTATTATTGTAAGAGAAGCACCCGATAGTGAAACCTAAATTTCAAAACAAACTTGTTTAAATTATTTAGGAAGTTTATTGTGTTGTTCAATATTGAATATTAAATAAGAATGGTCTTACTTGTGTTGGGGAATTGGAGACCCAGGAAAGCATACTTTTCCAATATATTTTCCCCAAGGAACTTGACTCGATGTGTGGGACCAGGTAAATTCGTCATACCGATTGTAGTCCCTCTCACGCTCATCATCAACTTCGAGTAGAGACAGCGTGGGAACGTAGAATATAGTTGCATCAACATTCCATTCATATCTACACCACGTGACTTCCGCCAAGTCGAAAATTCTTCCGACATGCTCTTGAGCCTTGTCACATCATTCTCACTTTCAACTTCAATTGTAAATATTCCATGGTCCCTGAAATTTTTTTTATGTTTATGTTATGTTACCTAACCTAACCTAAACCTAACACAAATTACACTAAACTAAATAACTAACCTTAATAAATATCACAGTCCATTACCCATAAAACCCACTTAATACATGTAACAACAATACTAATATTTTGCCAACCAGTTTCTAAGCTTTGGTATGCGTATAACACAAAATAAAAAAACTGAGCAATAAGGTTGTTAAAAAAGTTAGTTAGCAAGATCATGCAAATTGAGCAATAAGCATTACCAGTGATTTGAAAATCCAGACCCCGGATGCACACTCAGCTTCCCAAGGCTCATCGCAACTTTCACGTTTTTCAACTGTAGGGCCCTTCTCCCTGGACGCAGCTTCAAGGACCCGTTGGAAAAGGCTCGACGCAGGGCTTTCCCAAGTAGGAACAAAATAAGGGTCCCAAGGGGTACTTGGTCTCCTATGGCAACCTGCACACTACGACGAATTTCTTTGATCTTTTCCAAATTGACTGTTGTTCTTGCCAATGAATACTGGTGACTAGACTTGACAAAGTCAAAGGCATCAGTATGGAGAAAGAAGTGAGATGCATGGGTCCAAATGAGGTGCGGCATTGATAAGAATGTTTTAAAATTTGACGTTGTTTTCGAAACGGCAACTGCACTAGGTATGCTTGGGGTTGAGTTTGGTAGGTCAAATATCCTTTGCAGAAAATTTAGCATCGAGTAACCATCACCAACAACATGGTGGATTCGAAAGCCAAATACGGATTTTGTGCCTTCTGATGTTTCATAATCTAATTAAAAAAACAGGTTAAGGAATTTTGTTCAACAACTAAACAAGTAAAAATAATTGAAAAACTTGAACGTATATAATTTTGAACATGAACATTAAATTAGATATTGCTTATGTGATATACTTTACTTATTACATAAAACACGGTGAGCGTAAAAGGGGCAGGGTAGAAGGGGATGGATTTTTCAAAACCGCCTTTTTATAGATTTGGGCCTGCTATTCGCTTTAATGCGAAATTGTTTATTTGTTTATCTTATTTTTTCACCTTTACTATGTTTATCTGTTACTATGTTTATCTTTCCTTTGCTTATTGTATCTTAATTTTATCTATGTTTAAACTTATATAGGTATTAATATTTTTTTAAACATTCAAATTTGCTCGATTTTCTATCTATCTAATAAAATCTAATTCAATCCAATATTTTACATCTGTGTTGTCTTAGTAATTATGTTTTAGTCAATTATTCATCAGTTAGTTACCCGGTATCAGTAGCACGTCCCAGAGGGGTTGGTGTAGGCAAAACCCACTTTGTAACCATTCATTCAGAATTGCGTCGAGATTGGTTTCCGTCAATTGCTTCTTTGAACTTCCAACAATTCGTACATGTTTTGTGAGTTCTAATTTGCCTGGTTTAATAGTACGCCAAAATGGATATCCTCCAAAGTAGTCGGGATAGAGAGAAGTGAGGCGAAGGTAATCATTGCACATATTATCCGAAATTGTCAAACCTTGTTTATTTTTAAACAAAACATCGTTTAACTTTTCAAACACCGATTCAGTGCAGATCTGTCCTTCAACGACGTGTACAAAGGCAATACCACCTAGTGGCTTCGACCAAAAATTATCCGAGGCAAATCCAAAATCTAGGTTTTTTACGGGTTCAATCAAGTCATGCCTTTGTAGAACTCGCCGCAGAATGTGACACACAAACAATTTGTAGCAGAAAAAAAGAGAAAGCGGTAGGCAAAGTAATAAGAGTAGTATCAAAAATGGAATCCAAAGTAAAGCAAGTATAAATATCTTAAACATATCGTCGGATAAACTTTTCAGATTTCTTTATCTGCTTTATCACTATCTGTCTAAAGTGGAATGCGTGACATAATTGTGTTTGTCATGGTAATATCGAATCAAAATTTTGTGTGAAAATTTTGACATGAAGTTTGAATAAAAGAATAGCATTGTAGCAATCGTCCGTGACAGAAAACAATCAACATTGAAATGCTTAATCACAAAACAAAAGCAAAACTTTCCTTCTCTGGGAAGTTTGTGGAGCATTTTTTTTCCACAAATAAAACACTGCATGCTTAATTTATACCAAGTGCATATAATTTATTTAAAATTTATATCAAAAATCAATTTATTTACAAAATCATGTGAATAATACAACATAAAAACTAATCACTCGAAGAGTAGCTTAATTGCACATTTCGCATAAACAAAAATTATTTGTATGTGTCGTTTATTTGTACATGATTTGATTTGCCGTGTACTACTAAATGAGAACGGACAAACATGTTTGGAAGGATCTGCATGGTAACCAAAACTGCGTATACGAGCATTATTAGACAAAACTGTACAAATCTGTGGATCCAGTGCATCCTAGAAAACAATGCATCATTTGTTATACAAAAGTTGAAATGTTTCTTTCATGCAACAAACACATTTGCATGCAAATACTTGTATATAGTACTAAATCATACTTTTCTAGATGCTTCCGAGCGGCAGGCAGTGTACTACAATCTTCTTTTAAAACATATTTCCTCACTCCCAAGCAATAGTTGTCGATGAAGTTTGGCCAGTTAACTTCCTTTATGTTAAAGTTAAACAACTTTTTATCTCCTGTTGACAACGTTTGATACAACTTAGACTTGTTCTCTGTGCAAAATGTCCAGTTTCTAATGGCAAAGAACTGGAGCAAACGTGTGGCTTTTGCTATTTTTTTGTACAAATTCATCATGCTAAAAAATACAACCAAAATTTAAGTACAAAAAATTAACAACGTTTGTTGAAGTTTTACGAACATTGGCTTTTTCCCGACAACAAGCAGAACAAGGTCAATCAAGATTGCAGGTATTGTGTGGAGGAAAAAATCGTTGATTGTGTTCCAGAGTTGATTTGATTTGAATGTTCCACACGGATACCAAGCGACGTTATTCATAGGGTGTTTCATAAGTTGCCGCCTACTCAACTTCTCGAATTCGCCCCATCGAAACGGGTTTTGTTCTCCAGAGCAAAAGTTGTACACAAGTGGTTTGGTGGGTCTAAAATTAGAAAAGTAAACTCTGTTTCATATTACTTATGTTTGTGCATGAATACATACGTAAATTTTATGCACGATGCTTTAAACCTTATTGAGTTTTTTGCTCTTAGTATGTAACATAACACATTTTGCATAAAGCGAAAATGAAAATTGGAAGACAAAAGTGCACACATCATATGTTGTCGTTGCAGGTTCATAGATGTTTACTTACAACAAACAAGTTTACCTTGTTTTTGCTGTATGCCACGAGGCAACTAAAATGAAGTTGACAAAGAGATCCAGTGGAACCAAGTCTGCAACCATTTTTCTGTGACACAAAATCGTGCGCAGAAGGCCTTTGC
Source organism: Bilobella braunerae (assembly GCA_034694865.1). NCBI lineage: Eukaryota > Metazoa > Arthropoda > Collembola > Poduromorpha > Neanuridae > Bilobella > Bilobella braunerae. The sequence goes on along the minus strand of JAQFYP010000912.1, from coordinate 6,057 downwards.
CATATGCAACAATAATTCCCGTAGGACCATTTAAGTTGTCAATCCATCCAGCAACAGGCTCCAGGCAAGTAGCGGTAACTAGAAAAAATATCGTTGAAGATATAACTTTGTTTAGGTTTTTGGAATAATTGGATAACGTAATAAAATAGCTTAGGCTATATTTGTGAGTTAGAACTATTGCATACCGATTGAAGGGCGTATGATGCAAACAGGTAAATACTCTGAAGCATCAATCAAAAGTTTCTCTGCTAGGGCCTTGGTGTATGTGTAAGTGTTGGGCTTCTCTCCAAGCAATCTGCGAAAAAATGATACAAAAAAAATTATTTAGGTTACTAAAAGTGTTGAAATTGACAATTTCATGTGGTTCCAAAATTTGGCTTTTGAAGATTTTAATGCTATCTACATTGTAATAAGATAATTTTTCATACTTTGGCGCTATCGCAGCGATCATAGAATCGTCCATCCATTCTGTGCATTGCAGCAGTTTGTATGGATCAGTCTGTGTAGGATATATTACTTCTTCGATCTTCATTTGGTCACAGTTTGAATATGCAGTGGAGATGTGCACCAATGCCTAAAAATGATATAACACGTTGTTTCATAAATTTAGGTTCATTACACCATCTCATACAACAAAAATGCTGTATTCAGTACAACACAAAACTCAAAAAATTAAAACTAAATGACTTTGAATCAGTATAACGTTTTTCGTGTCACATTGTAGAACTAGGTAATTTTTTATACGTATTGCGCTTACGGCAAGGCGTGGTAATCTTTTGCAAAGATCAATGATTCGGCATGTTCCTCCAATGTTAATATTGGCGGCAAGTTTCAAGTTTTCGTCAAATTTAACGGTTGCTGCAGAGTGTACGACAAGAGATACTTGGTCCGATAGAAGCGTTAAGTCTTGGTCACCAATACCGAGGTTTGGTAGGGTGATGTCGCCAATAACTGGAATTATTTTTGTGAAAACTGTCGGATTATCACGGCGCAATGTATCGTAGATCTATCAAAACATAAACAATAATATGAAAAATGAATAGACGTAAACATACATTATAAAATTAGAAAAATAAAGTTAAATAGTTTCCGTTGATATTAGAGTTTTTGGCTTTGAAGCTAATTTGAATGAATCTTACGGAACTCTCTAGCAACTGGTTGAGTCTCGCTGGTGCTTCGACGCCACGCTTTGCTCGAATTAGTATGTACACATTTTTGACAGAGTGGCAACTTCGCAGTAGTTTTTCTACTGTTGCCTTGCCAACAAAGCCTGTTGCTCCAGTAATAAAAATGGAGCGGTTGTTGAAGAAGTCAACAATTTCTGAGTTACCGTCCATCATAATTTAGAAGGCATGCAGAACTTCTGTAAAAATTGTGGAAAATATGGATTTGTGTTTTATCGTTTCTTTGATTTGTTTTGAAAATATTTCATAATGTTCCAAGTTTGAAAAAAAAGAGTATTTCAAGCATTGATAAATAGTTAATCAGCTAAAAAATTTTAAAAGTTGCATAAACCTTTTACTTCTAAGATATTGTGAAAGCTATTATAAACTTTTGTTTAAAATGTTTCAGAATTAATAACAATAGAAAATATCATAATAATAAAGTAAAAAAAAAGCACAGAATTAATTCAACATACCTATATTTTAAACTTGAAAATCGATTACACACAGAACAGGTTTCCTTGTTGTATTTGTGTGTACTTTAACAATTTTAAATTTCTCACTATTACTAAAAAATTAGGTTTCCAATCAACAGAAATTCAAACATTGCTAGCAAATTGGAAGAAATATTTTGATCACAAATGACTAAAAAGTCACTCCTACATACTCACATTTTATAGATTCGGTGAAGTATGCAAAAACAAGATGCAAAGACGTCATGCGGTTAAAACTTATTCCAACTTATTTTACATCAAAATTATTATACCTGTTAATTATATAACTCCCTCAATGTAACCGGCTCTCGACACTAATTTTTAGTACAATTTGTTCAAAGAGGTTTTAAAACTTGAATAATTAGTTTTGACAATCACAACGCAACCGGTTTCAGTGCCTGACTTACCATATGTTGTAGCACGTCCTCGTGCAATACTTGTGCAACATTAATAATTAGTTCACGTTCTCTGCACGCGTCTGTATAATTCTGCGCGTTTAATACCCGACAACAATTGAGGCAAAATTAAACTAAATCTAAACTACATCATCCTTTCAATAACAAAAGAGCACAGATGCGGCGTATTTTTTTTCACAGTTTGATCCAAAATTTGATTATAAACAAAAAAAACAATACACAAAAAAAACAATAGTATATCCAAATCTAGGGCTGAAGTAGCAACGTATATATCTATTATAATTAGCTTATTATTATAGCTAGTAGCAACGTAGCTAGTATATAACTTATAGAAGAAAAATGAATACCACACAAATAACCATGATGAAATTCGAATAAATGCTCATGCGTGTGGTTGCACGTACCTCCACAGTGTCCTGTATCAATGTGGGTCTCATCACTCGTGCAAATGCTTCCTATGAACCGCACGTAAATAGAGCTTACGGCTAAACCAACGCGATTTTATTATGTCGTATTATAACTACTGTATTTGGAATATATATAAACATGGTTCTCTGGAATGTGCTGATTCGAACAATTAAATTTTTAGTTTAGACTTTAATTTGCATGTAATTGTGAAATAAATTTATTATTTGGAATTGTTTTCAAACTATTTTACGATTTTTATAATCTCAACTTGATTAACTGACCAATTCAAGTTGCAAATACTTTCTCACGACACATTTTCTCAGTAGAACATGTCACAATTAAAGCAAGAGATTCTGCTCAATTTTATAGTGTTCACTACTTCACTTGACCTTACCTTTACTTTAGTAAAATTGTAATTGTGCCGTAAACTTAAAAAAAATTCAAAAAATACACTGTATATTTGACTCGTAGATAACTCAAAATAAAATTTTGAAAAATGCTTATTTTTTATTTCAATACTACAACATCCTCTTCTTCCTCTTCAGACTCATCCTCTGTTGTTGTCGTTGGCTTAGTTGGCGACGACACGACGTTATTTGGACTGGAGGTCACACTTCGACTTGTTGAGGCTCGAGACGTACTGTATTTGCTCAAAATTAGGTGCGCTCCTTTCTCCGCTAACATTATCGTCGGACTGTTTGTATTTCCTACAAAAGTGTTAAATAAGAAATAAGAACAAATAAAAATAAGAAAATTTACATATTCAAAAGTGGTAATATATAAACCATTACCAACTGGAACGGCAGGCATGATCGAGGCGTCAATGACCCTGAGGCCCCTGACACCCTTGACCGTCATGTCCATGTTTAGGACCGTGCCAAGAGAACAGGTCCCTACAATGTGGTGCAGCGTCAGCGAAAGCTGTCGCGCGTAGCATTCATAGTAAGCGGGAGATTTGAATTTAATGTGCTCGCACCCAGGAAAAGGAACGTTGGTAAATCGCCCTCCAATTCTTTTGAAAGTCTCTGTATCCTCAATAAGAGCCACAGCCTTCTGTATGGCTTCCACCATGACCCGAATGTCATGCGAGTTGGAGAGGTAGTTGGGGTCAATGGCCGCCGGAGAATAGGGGTTATTGCTCCCGAGCTCAATTCGACCCACAGCCTCTGGTCTTCCCAATGACACAATCTGCAGAAATGACTCTAAAACCAAATAATGTTAGTCACGTTGTGTTACCAAAATGTTGAAATAGTTCTTGTACACATTGGAAAAAACAGGGGCAGAACTAGCCAGACACGCCCGCCCTGAAAGTGGAGTACTCTTAAGGGCCCTTTGCAACTTACCCTTGCCATCTGCATGTCTAAAATACTCTCGCATGACTTCCGTCTTTGGACCAAAGCCACGAGCTAACTCTTCGGCAAACCGAGAACTTGCTGACACACCCACTAATATAACTGTTTAAGAAAAGCATTGTACAGTATTGTATAACATATTGTACATTACTGTACAACATTATACATTGGAGTTGTATGTTATGCTTAATATTAAACAATATATGTAGTCTACTTTGAATGTCAGGCCAATCGCGTTCACCCCTTTGTTTTGCAATTTTGGAGGAAAGGAAACCCATCGCTTGAGTCCCCGAAGTTGTGAGTATTCCTAAAGAAAGTATTTAGGAAAACAATGAACGTAACAACTAATTAACCCAATCATTTAATTACTATAAATATTTAAGCTTAACCGAGTTAATCAGGTGTTTTACCTCTTCCAGTTGCAAAGTAGTCTGCAATTGCCGGAACTGTGACATCTCTCTCAATGTCGAACGAAGAAGAACTTCTATTGATGAAGAATGGTCCTAAGTAGGTCGAAATCTGTGGAATAGCAGTTTTGTTGAAACCAAGTTACATAGTGATATATTACGTTAACTAGTTATACGACGCAAATCAGTCAAATTATTCAAATCATACTCCCAAGTTCCCTGCAAGTAATACTTGAGTTTTGCTTACATGATCTTGTAAGTTTTCGCCGACAGGCAGATCGCTCATTAATGGGATCTGACAAAAGAACATTCATAAAAAGATCATCACAAATTGGATACTTAAATAAATCTCTCGTAAAGAAAAACAAACAACGTAATTCAAAATGCGAAATAGCGTGGGATCAATGTGGTGTCCTTTCTTTAAAACTTACTGATTTGTTCTAACATGATATCCGAGCATGTTCTATTTGACTAATTTAGAGTCTGTTTTCAAAAATAAAGGAGCAAACTTTTTCTCCAATTTGTGTTTGTGGAAGCCAAGATTGTCATTCGGTCTATGAGTTTGAGCGTTGGCGCTCAAGAGGCGGGTAATTTAAATTAGCATTTTCCAGGAAGAGGAAGCGGAGGAGGCGCTTTCCGTTTCCTTGTCTCTCGTTCCTCAAGTCGCGTCCCTGCGCTTCCTCTTCCTTTTTCTCAGTTCTCTTTTCCCTTCCACAGCAGAAGGTTCTTTAGTTAACTCTAATTAATTACAATTAATTACCAATAGTTAGCGTTAACTAACTTAAACCAATTAATCAGCACTCGATTAAGCAGTGTTCCTTGTACCAATTACAGCCAAATCAGTCAATTAAACACAAAAAACCATCAAATTCGGCCTAATTTGAAATCATCATTTTCCCTAACTTTAATCAATTAAAAACACAATTAAATTAGTCATTTTTCACTAACTTAAGAGCCATCCACTTCATCATTTTGGGTTTCCCAGGAAATACGTACACGTTTGGATATAGATTTATGTTAACAATAATGTATTTGGCGTTTTCTAATAAGAAACACAGATTTATCCAATTTCTAAAAGAATGTACCAAGTAGCTAGTATGACAATGCTAAATTGGTAAAGTGGTTAACGTAAATAAATAATTTAAAATTTAATAAGTTTTAATAAATTTAACCAACCCCAAATTTGCGAAGTTGTTTGCGTGGTCCAACGCCAGATAGCAAAAGGATTTTTGGCGAAGTCATCGCACCTGCAGAAAGGATAACCTCTTTGGATGCAAGTGCCGTCTTTTGTGAGCCATGGTGATCGTACTCCACTCCATAGGCGGTCTTCGTCTCCTCGTCTATCAACACTCGCTTCACGTATGCAAATTTCTTGATAGTGAGCAAGGGATTGGACTGTGCAGGCACCACAAACGCACCATAAACGCCATGCCTCTTGCCATTCCTCAGCGGATAAAATATGGTGTCAAAGCCTGTTTGTAAAAAAAAATATGGGCAAACCTTGCCGAAATTTCTGCTCAAAACTCAGAATTTACCTTCTGTATAGTACCCGTTCAAGTCTGCTCGAGGGTAACCTGTTAGGATACGCTTTAGTGTGATATATTACTATTACAGTTATACACAATTTATGTCAGTGATATTTACATACTTATCCTTTGTTTTAACATAGTTAATAGCAACGTATTATATGCTTACCTAGCTCGCCTGCTGCCCGCACGTATTCCTCCGCGATTCCTGTATACTCGGGCACCGTTATGCGAAGGGGACCGCCTTTACCCTTTGTTCTTGCTACAATATATATACTTCTATATGTATGT
>JAQFYP010000911.1:0-18570 GCA_034694865.1 Bilobella braunerae | reverse complement strand
TGTTAAAATTGTTAGACATGTGTCCTTACATTTATAGTTTAGGTACGCAAAAATTTGCATAGCTACAAGGGTTAAGCAATCACAAAGAATTTTAGCTCATCAGTTCCACTCACGCTCATTTTATGAATTCTCTTGCATTAGCAGTTTAATTTCCAGTTTTATTGTAAAAGATTGCCTTTTTGTGAAGAGTGACTTATTGTTAGAAAAAAAGGGCAACACAAATCATTCTGAAAACGGAACTAATTCTAGTGCCGCTTGGGTTTCTATATGTCACCTATCCTTAACATTAGTTCAAATTTTCTAAATGGTTTTGGATAAAACTTCTTGTGAAATGCATAAACTAATCTTCTAAATCATAATCAAAATTTTGAACAAAAAATGTTTGTCCATTCAATGTCCATTTCCACGGCTAAATTTCATCAAAGTTTTAGGAATTTGAATTTTAGGGACAATTTCTTTAACTATGGAATCAAGTGCTCTGTCTACATCAGGCTAATATTTGGCAAATCAAAACTCTGGGCGTGACCTAATTATTTTAGCTTAGTAAAAGTGTTGACTATCCCGCAAGACTTATACTGAAACAATATAAATATCCTTAAAGTCAGTAAAGGGAAGCAAATAGTGCTTATTCTACAACTACACGGACAAAAAATCATTTCAATAGAAGGAAAAAAATAGGAAAAAAATACTTGTACAGTAAAGCTAGTAATATACCTCCAGGTCCTTCAAGAACATGTTGATTGCGTCAAGTTAACTTCCACTTAGGGTGTCCCCGTTAATAACCTCATTGAGAAAGGATTCAGCACTGGCTCCCAACGGAGTAACCAAAAAGTGTGTACAAAAAGCCCCCTGTGAAGGATCATCACATGCAAATATGTCTGGATTCAACCCGGAATGCTGGAGTGCATCGTTCAATACTCTTTCAAGGATTGGTGCTAAGATTGCGTTAATGTGTGTTTGGTCTTTTTGTGCAGCCTTGAGCGTTGCAGCGCTCCCATACACCAATCCGCCGACTTCAGCACCCAATACGTTTATCAACAAATTTAGAGATGGTATACTTGATGCAACCAAAGAGTCACCAGTGTCGTGATCTACACTTTGTTGCTACGCCAGAATCGTGTCAATTAGAAATTGCGCAGGGCCGTTTGCATCGCTGAAATCTAAGTCGGTATTGAGGGATCCGTACAACACTCCGCCAACTTCGCCACCCCATTTGTCAACATACGAGGAAAAATCATTGGCACTAGTAACAGTGTCGAAGTAATCAATTGAGTCAACAAACGTTGCAAGCACAGCCTTTGTGTAGCCATTAGCAGTCTTCAGATAAGTGTGTGTGTTCCCTGATAAAAGGTTAAATAATACAGCGCCATGGTACTCGCCAATTCGGCGGGAAAATCTTGCCCAAACCGCGGAGCCGTCGTTGTTGATAGCAGCCAATTGATCTAGTAAACAAATAAGAGCAATAATTATAAGGACCCTCATGATAAGTCTACAACTAGTACACAAAAATGAATTTTAGATTTTTAGGTTTGAAGTCATTTGAAAAGTTGCAGAGTAATCATAGGTTTCATACCATCAGCACAGAGTCCAGTGATGTCAATTTGACGCTTTAGATTTCTAAAACTGTAACATGAAAAATATTGTTAAAGGCTGTTGATTTTTAATCATGTTTTCAACATTGCCATTGTTCTAATAGGGTTGACTGTAAGCGAAAAATTAAAACATTGCACCACATAGCAAATGATACATGTAAGAAACAAATTGAATTTGTTAAGATACGGCGTCCATTTCTACACTGTATTTTACTTGGGCAACCGGAACAAATATCCCAAATCGGGAACTCGTTTCAGTACATCGTACCTGTCAAAATTAGTTCATGTTGTGTCCGAAAAATGATTTTCAGTATTTGTGAAATTCTATAGTAGTAGTAGTTTCAGTAGTTGTGTAATCTATAGTTATGTCCTTTGTTCCTATGTTCCGAACGAGTAATAGTACCGAACGAGTAAAAGTTCCGAAAAAAATTTCCGAAAAAAAAGCTCCGAAAAAAAAGTTCCGAAAAAAACGACGGAATTAATACTTCAATTAAAAATTTAAATAATAAATAAATGCTTGGTTTTTGTAGTTAGGTTTTGGTTTTAAAGTAATATTTTAGGTGATTATACAATGGACAAGCACTATTTACGTAATATGACTCTTGACCAATTTTTAAGTTATAACAATTAATTTTTCTTTTTTTTATGATTTTATGAAGTTTAGTTTTGGATATATTATTTTTCGGAATTATTTTTTCGGAACTTTTTTTCGGAGCTTTTTTTTCGGAAATTTTACTCGTTCGGAACTATTACTCGTTTGGAACTATTTTTTCGGAACTTTTTTTTCGGAGCTTTATTTCGGAACTTTTTTTTAGGAACTATTACATGGAATCAAATTTTTGTATCATTCTTATAGTAAGGGTTCTGTATAAAAAAATTGAAATACCATTTCATTTCTGTTTCCCGCAGAAATTTTCAAGATTTTTGTTTTTTCAATACCGAGTAACAGTTTCACTAACGTCAACCCAATGCTCGTATAAATTAGTTGTCTCAATTAGTTGTCTACATCAAACGTATTTTTGGTTTGTTTTTCATTTATCGTCACTGTGCGCGTTAATTCGAGACTACAAAAATACGCAATGCAAATCGCCTACTTTTTGCTCTGTTCTCCTTCTGCGGAAATTTTTTTTTCCCAAAATACTATTTTTGAAATTTTTTTAAAAACATGACGCTACTTTTAATAGCGAACCTTCAGTAGCAATAACAATAATCGGGTTAGACACGTCCGAAGATTTTCTACGTCAAAAGCTGAATTCATTGTAGTTGAGAACCAATCCCCCTATAAAAAGTTGTTTACAATATTACGTTGTAGGCACAAGTAAAAAACGTTGTACTTCCTTTAAGAATAATGTGTGAGTTTAAGACCAACTCTTTGTAACACACGATTTTGACAAGGTAGTCAACATAAACATCTATGTATGTATTTTGATGTCTTTTTTTAGTTTTATGTCTGGGTGATCGAGACCAACAACTTCGACGGTTTTTTTTCATGGAGAAGCTGGGTCTTGATTGTATAATCGCAAAATTGTATAGTGGTCTGCATAATATTGAAGCCATTATGTATGTGAGACTAGTTTTACTTTTATAAATGAATTGTAGCACCCTGTTGTTTAACTACCAACTCGTATAGAGTTTTGTAAACTACAATAAACTACACTACACGAAACTTATTTTTTCTATATTTTCTTCTTGTTAATTCGCCTCAATCAGTAATCATCGAGTAGGCATTCCAAAACACTTTCTTAGTGTACTCAGCATTTAATCATCATGAACTTCAGTTTTCTCACTAGAAGCTGTGACTTGTACGTTGTCAATCATAAATTAATTAGGATAATTTTAACTATCAAATAGTACAATAAAATTTCAGACTAATTCAAGGGGTAGCATCTGACCAGATTTTTTCTTTGCTCATAAGAGGACTTACGGTATTTAATTGGTTTCGAAATTTAAAATTCTATGGTAAAAAAATACAAAAACCAAATTATATATTTTATTTACCCGGAGCTTTTCCCTAAACCACTCCAGTCACAAATCTTACTCACGTACAAAATATTGCGCCCCTAGCCCCAACAGTTTTGCAAGATTGGATAAAACATTAAAATTTGGGCATTTTGACATTTGACCCTTTGACCCTGGTATAACCGGATGTCGATTTTGCCCAGAGTTTGGCCCAAAATTACCCCATTCTCAAATCATTTTAATGATAATGAAAAATTCTAGCTGCACGTGATATTTAAAAAAAATGAATACAAAAGTATTTTACACTGTACTTTTCAGAAACAGAAGTATATAAACAAACTGATTAGCTCTTTTGAGAAACTTAGCATTATTTAACCAAATTTTACTGCATTGTTTTGCTGTTCTAAAATTTTACTTTTGCTTATGAGAAACAAAACAAATTGGTAAAATACAGTACAATTCAATAACACTATACGAGCTATTACCATTTTGAATGCAATATGGTAATTAGTGTTTATTTTTAATTACATAAAACAAATATCCGACGTTGTTGCGGGGATCAGAAATTGTAAACAAAAAGCTAATGATAATAACCGTTATATGTTCATTTGCATTATTTATTGTTACACTCTTAAGGATAATTATTAAATACAAGTGTAGAATCCCGTCCTACAGGACGGGTGAGAACAAAAAAAAAAGTTGTTTTTTGGAGGAAGATCTCTGCTGAGATGTTGCCTCTCTGACGGCTAAATTGCAACTGAATTAAGAAAGAGTTTGAGAGTTGCGCATGCGTGTTCCCGTCCACTTGCTTGTGTTGAGCAAAAAAATCTCTATATGCAAACTTCAATCCCCCACTCCCCACCCTTTGTCACGCACGCCACGGCTTTTATATTTAGTAATTAGAAAACAAACCCTTCGTATTTTATTATATGTCCCGATACAGTTCTCTTGCTCATCAAAAAAATCAGTTAAAATGCTCATCTACGAAAGCTAGACGTTTAAGTAAGTGAGGAGTTGCTTTAGCGCAATTGAATTTTTGAAGTATTATTTCTGATTCGCTCATCGCTGATTGGCTAATCGAAAAGTACGACTATAAAGGGACATTAAATAAGTATAATAAGTTACACCATAAAAAGTTTACGTTAGACATTATTTTGCGATGCTAAACCAAGCGGCATTGAATTGTATATAACTGAATTTGAATTGTAACTTTTCTTTATTAAAATTTAAAATGTTTAGTGGAATACAGCTTTACAAAGCCTTTTCGTAGTGATTTTATACTTAATTTTTATATGATATTGTATTGTATTTATTATATGTATTTGTGTCAATCAATTTTAGTTTATATTAATGCCCTTTGCCCCCATCCCTCACGGAGCAGACAGTATTTGAACTCTTTTAGACAATAAAATTTCTAAAATAACTCTGATCTTACAATAAAGTGAAAAATCACCGTGAGGTTATTGATGTAAATTTTTTGAACTCAGGATGTCAAACCGTTTGTAATTTAGAAAACGATATTTTAGATTTACAATTCTATTACTAAAATACTACAATTAGCCAGTAAAATACATTAGTATACAAATTAAAGTTAATTTTAACTTTTTATTTCAAAATTTAAAGTTTAAACTATTTTTCTAATATTTTAAGGGTGCTATTTCTCATTGACAATAGTTTAGGCAGCATCAATAGAGTTATGACTGCTGCGAAGTGAAAGTGCCATTATGTAAGAACCAGTTTTGCTTTGATGGAAAAATTAGAAAGTCCAACTTATGTTATGTATTCACTTGTTATGTCACATTTGTGATTATGCAAATGGGAACATGAGGCAGAGCATAGTGTAGCGAGATTTCTCCCTTGCGTATTTTCTACTTTAAAAACAAACTTTTCTGCTTCCCAATTGTTTTTCAACCATCAGACTCTGAAAACCGTCGCTAATTAACTTACAATTAAGCTTGAAACCTTCTACAGTTATAAAAAAATGGTTAAGGTTGTTAGAAGCTGTTGTTGTTGGTTTGTTTTTGTTTATGTTGTATTACAAACTTCAGCTCACAAATTCCATGGTCATGAAGACGAGGATTACGATGACCATCCACAACCAGTAAGTTCCAAAATTATAAAACAGAGTTTGCATGTGCACAAGCAAAAATAACTATGTGCACAGTGCGCACATAATTGGATACTGGTGCTTTTTTTTTTTTGCTAAGTTGGCAAAAAACTTCACAAAATGAAACCATTAGTGTATTTGCTAAACAAAAGACTTTGTTTTGAGACTAAGATTTTGTTGCATAATTAAATTACATATTGAAACAATTGTTTCATTTTCTTCAAATTACCAATTATAATCGAAGTTTTTTTTTTCAAACAAACCCTAAACTCTTACGGTTAGCAGATGCTATATCTGTAACAAATTTTGATTGTGAACATAAGTGATCCACTAGAAAACGTGGCATAGACTTTCCTTTTTAAATCTTATCGATAGCTTGTTTAGTCTTATTTTTATTGTTTGATATGTTTGAATCGTGTATTTAGTGTCGGGGGCGTGGGGAAAAGTGTGAAGAAGACGAAGACTGCTGCCATCACATTCCATGTTCCTTTCTAGGATGGGGCCATGCCATAGAAAAACTGTGCCTCTATGTTCCAAAGCCTGAACATGCATTTATTTTATCTAAATTAAAAGTAGGAGAAGTAGTGAGTAGGAGCCTGTTGCTAGACAAGCTCGTTGGAAATAGTACTGATCATACGCAGCAGAAGGCTTGAGTGTTTTTTTGTTTAAGATATTAATTTTTTTAAAGAAGATGTGCATTAAGACATTGCAAATTTGTTTTGTTACATAAGTCATTTGCTTAAGCTACTTAAGCGCAGGGTTATTTGCTTAGTGTAGCATTTGAAGTTTCATTTCAAAAGTAGCATCCAAACTCAATTACATGTTTCATCATAATAAAATCAGGAATAGATGCTATTTAGAATTTTTGTATTAGACGAAACTTCAAATATTAAAAATTTAATAAATTAAAAAGATAAAAACGTTTTCTTTTTAAACCAACCACAGAGTAATTATCCTGTGGTTGCTTTACTAAACTTGAACATTTGGTATTGGAATTTTCAAAATAATATCTATATATAAGCTCTGATTAAAAAAAATTGTCGTAAATATTTGATATAAATATATATATAAATATTCTATTTATAAATTGGATATAAAAATACAGACCTACAGTGGTATCAACCGCAAAAATTTTAGGGTTCGTCTCATTAGTAACAGTCAAATTTCGAAACTGTTTTGTATTATTTTAAGAGTTTATTTGAAGATTATTTGTATTATTTTTACAAACAATATAAAATAAGATATTTACTTTTGAATCTGTACCAAAAATTCAGACAATAAGCAATTGACCGTGCTGAAGAAATTAGAGGTGGTCCATCTTGGGTATTTCCGTCTTCCGTCAGACCGTTTCTTGAAATCAACCTTCAAATGAAACATCAAATAGTAGACGACAATGCAACATGACCCAACAGATATATAGTTGTAATGTCGTATATTGTTTTCCATTGTACTCTTAGACAAGCATAGAGAAAAAATGTTGGCTCTTTTCTATAGCGCACTTCACAATCATAGTGAACTAATTATTTGGTTGCGGTGAGTAAATCATTCATTTAGTAATCTGGTTTTTTAGTCGTAGACTAGAAACAGACTGTAGTTCAGTTCCTTATTAACTTTTAGCACTTTCAACTCAACACTAAAAACTTAACTAAAGGAGTAAATTGTGCAATTTATTTGGAAGTATGTGGAAAATGATCCCGGTGCTTATTCTTCTTCTAACTATTTCCGGGTTCTGTGCAGCGGAGAACGTTGCAAGCGTAAGGCAACTTTTATCAAATAACCTACATTTTTTTTTAAATTTAAAAGTTGACATGATGACATTATAATAGGATTCAACGGAAGCGAAGGATAATGCAAAACGCCTGTTTATGCTGTTGGACAAAAATCAGGATGGTCTTGTGGACAAGGACGAATTTGACCTTGACTTGCTAAATGTTGGGATTGGATGTCAACCGGCGGAAGCAAGTAGATTTTCTGAAAAGTATACGGAATATGTAGTTGCTCTAGGAAAATGGTGCTTTGAAAATCAGTATTGTTCCAACGTTATGAATTCTATGTTTGACTAATAAGCAAGAGCGAACCAATGGCGTGCAAGTTATAGCACAAGTTTTTACAGAGAAGTTGCAGGATGGTTTAAGGCTTGAAAAATTGTGCCTTATGATATTTGGTTGTAATTGTATAAAGTAGACATATAAGTAAAAATGGAATTGATATGCTATGATAAAAATTGTAGTTTTTCAATGGTTAAAAGATAATTAACATAATAGAAAAATATGAATAGTGATAGTAATGAGTACTATCTTTTGGATATTCTGCGGTTGTTCAGTAGTCTTTTAGTGCGCCGTCGTAAATCTAACTGCATCACTGTGGAGACGCTAAACCTTCAACCCATGTGACTTTTTTTTTCTTGAAATTGATTGACCAATGTGTTTTGTCAAGTTGTACCAAAATCTTGTAATTGAAAAAATTGTAATTAAATTTTAACGGTTAAATAAATTTCCATTTAGAAATAATTTGATTTAATATCATCTTGTGGAGTGAGGCCCCATATTCTGTAAACTTTTAAACTTTTTCTATATTTCATGGCTCCAATTTAAAGAACAGTCAAATGTAAGGGAGTGTGTAGGGATACGGAAGTAAAGACTCATTAGCATACATGTATTCAAGTGAGGGTCGTCTTTAGGAGTGAAAAAGTGAAAGTATAGAACTACAATAAAATATGACAAATTTTGCACTAAACAACAGAATTGTTCTTACGTATAAAAATTTTAACAGCTTCAAATAATCTTTTTAGTGAAAACAAGCAGGTGAAATTGGTGAACTTTTTTATTCGTTGTACAACCGTTAGAGTAAAGGTTTACACTTTCTTTGATGCCAAAAAATAATACAATTTTTACAATAACTGAACAGACACATATAATAGATTATGTCCTACATTGGAAATACTAATCGACGGACATCGATAGCGCACTCTTGCTTGGACTGTTGGTTATGATCTCCAGCGATTCGTAATTTTCCGCCTCTGCAATAAAACAATTAATTTCCGTGGTAAACATTTCTAGATTTTGGTGAGTTATCTATCACCGGACAATTTATGATTACAATCTGAGCTTCTAAGGTTATACAAGGGTTTTTAATAGTTTTCACACAACTGCTCCAGAGGAACAAGTTCATTTCTGTCGTTAATTTATAAGCCAAGCATGCCCGGCCTCGTTTATTGGTCGTTTAATGATCAGTTGATGAAAACTAATAGTGTCGGTTTTAAAAAAAAAGGACAAAGAAATTTTAACCAATTATTGCATAATGGGCATAGGTCCACCTGCCTGTTTGGCTTATGTTGATGTTATAATAGGCTATTCACAAAACTGTTATGCAAAGGGAGCACTCAACGAGTTATTTCAAAGGCAAATGACTTAAAGCAATGATATAAAGCAAATGAAAACACGAAAAAAATGTAGCCTTTATAGCATTATTTATGCTAAATTACCCGTATCAAAAACTTTTGCCAGCACTAGCACGTTATTTTCTTCCGTCCAAGCTGAGAATGCAAATGCTTCCGATTGTGGCTTTTGCTTTCCTAAAATCTAAATACAAAACAAAATCTTAAAAACAATAAAAAACCAAACTGCAAATTTACTAGGGATGGGCGTTCCCGTGGTTTCATGTCAATACTTAGGAATCAAAAACCGAGAATGCAAAAACCGAGAAGCCAAAACCAAGAAAAATAAAACTGAAAGCGACAAAAACCGAGAAAGAAAGACACCGAGAAAACAAAAATACAAAAAAACCGAGAATGTCAAAAAACCAGGATTTCAACAACCGAGAAAGACAAAACCGAGAACTAATTCGAAATTTGATACCTCTGCACTTGAGTATCTTTGTTTGACTTATTAGTTTTTATGTGCTGATCTGTGTTATAATATTGGTTTGATGCACGGGTTAATTGTTCAACTTTGCGGGTGTCAAATTTCAAAACTTTGACTTAACCGAATCAAATTTGTTAACAGTTTAAATATGCTTGACAAATGTTCACAAAACCCTGCAAAATAACCAACACCTAACCTAAAACTACCAAAAATAATGTTGAAAACGGAACGCATTTAACTTTATTTTATTATGTAGAAAGTTCTCAACTTTTGACGTTATCAGTTTTGGTTTTCTCGGTTTTTGTATTTCTCGTTTTTTGTCGTTCTCGGTTTTTGCATTCTCGGTATTGACCTGCTAGCGTTCCCATTCCCGATATACAGTAAGTATAAGTTTTTTTTCTCTATTCTTGTTTTAAATTTTAAACTGCAAGGCCGACATGCGTCTCCTTAGGTATAAAAACCATTAAGATATAAGTCACAAAGTTTAATCCAACTGTACATTTTGTCACTTGCCCAAATTTGAAATATTATTCCCATTTGCCAATAGTGGGCAAGTAAGTGCAAGTAAATTAAAAAACGGGAACCTTAATGTCTATGTGGTATAATATAATATTTTATTTGGCACCATTTTTACATGGACTATTATTTGTCCTTGATTTAATGGACACTTACAGCTTTTGTATTTGGTTTGACTGCATCAGTTAACGTCCTAACCTGGTTTATGTCCAGTTTCCCATTGCCCTGATGTTGTAATAGAAATTTCTTATTTCGTCGCATGATGATCATTAAAAGATCAAATAGCACCGGACGCCTGTTAGAGTTTTGTATATCAAAGGAATCATTTGCTTCTATTGCAACTCGTACTGCCTAAATTTCAAATTTATAAGGATTTGTTTGATTTGCAGAACGTTAAAGTTTTAGACCTACCTTTGCGCTTATATTTCTATTGCCCATGCAGGACAAAATTTGCTTCAGGAGCTCGCTGTCTAGTAAACCATTATCAAAATGTGTCATGAGTATACTATCGGCACCACTAACGCAATAGGTCATCAAAACGTTTAATGCATACCTCTAATAACTACAACAACTATGTGTATTTTTCCATTGTCTACGTCTTCAAAGAAGTCAACACCAACGCCATAATTTTGTATGGTGTCCACCTGAGTAAAAAGAGTACACGTTTGTTGTTTAACATGCTATTACAAAATAAAAAAATTTATAAAAGGTAGTCGGTGAGATTATTCGGGGTCAGGGATGTCCCTAATTTGCTGACTATCCTGACGATGTTGGCCAAAAAAATCTGAAAAGTTCAACTAAAAATTAAGTTCCAAGGACGCTGAAACTATGACATAACTCAAAAGTTTTCAATTACCATTAGCAATTAATAAAAATTTAGTTTTGAAAATTTAGTTTCAAATGTAATTGTGGGTTCTTTGGTACAACGAAGCTAACCATGACTATTACTTTTAATTAACACAATTTTTAATTTGTTAATTGTTACACCTTTTAATTATAGTCTTTTCGCCATACATATGATTTGCTAATCAGCGGCCGAGCGTCTCTAACGAAAAGTGTCTTCGTGCGTGAATTCCAAATGGAAAGAAACATCCACTCTAGGACTCAATCCTTTAGTTTCAGTAGATGGGCAACGAAAATTGTAAATTTAGAAATGTTTGTTGTTGAAAATTTAGCTCCTGATGACCTCTTAGTTGAGTTCTTAATCATAAGTTGCAAAGGGTCAATCAAAAATTCTCCTTTCTATGTTTGGGCTTATTTATCTAGTAATTACAATAAAACACTCTCAAATTGCTACAAATGGCCCTTCAAAAGTGTCTAGTGTAGTATCGTCAATATGGTTATCGGAAGTTAAAAATGCAAACTGATACATCCACCTATTAAATTAGCGCAAAAAACAGCGTAATCTAAACCAACATTTTTTTAAGCTTTGTTAAAAACTAGCCAAAATAGCCTCCTGAACATAAGCTTCCTATTATGTTTCTTCATCAATATTTTACAACTTTTGCAAATACTGTTGATTTGAATAAAAAATTTGGCCTAGTACGGATTAGGAGTGTTCTATTAAATGCTAAACAAAAAGAAATGTTACCCCGTTCAACAGACGTGGTACGAATAATGTTTTCAGAGAATTTAGCCAGTCTGTTGCGTTCATTGGCTGTTTCATTATAAACGGTTGAGATTGAAATGAAACAGCAAATCCAGGAATGTAGTTGAAGTTGCGGTTAGATAAGCTTCCAGCAGTGTACAGTAATTCAGACGCTAGGACGCCAGCCTATTTGAATAATAAAAAAACGAACTAACTCTACCTGTTTCTGACTAAAATACTATTAGTAAATTACGTACAAATCTGGATGCGGGATAAGTTTCCATGTGTGCAAAGTCAAAAATTTGCTTAGGCAATTTCGATTCATTAAACCATTCCATTTGCCCAAGGTTCTTCAACGCTCTTTCTCGGACTCCTCCTGAATAAGACTCGACTTGAATTTATGATTAAATATAAATATAAAATTACAAATATCCTTGCAATAGTAAACCCTTCGAATATTGAGTCTCGACTAAATTAATACTAGAAAAATAGCCCCACAATTAAATTAAATAAAACTTGAATCTGAACTTAATCTAAATATTCAACTATTGAGTTTCAGTTAAACCTAATGTGCTCAAATTTTTATCCTTAGAGTAATTTGGAGCCGCAGGAATAAGCAAAATATTCTCGTCAATAGCTTGGAAAGATGTATTTTAACAATAACATCTGTATCTTATTATATTTAAGTCTAATTTTACCAACACAAGGTCGAGCTCTTTTGCCTCGTGTGTTACACGTTCCCGATAAAGGAAAACATTTGATTAAAAAAAATAGAACTTTCGTTACTATTTCACTTGTACTTGTCATTACAATAAATGTATTTGTAAAACGCAAATGGATTATTTTGGGGTGCCAATGACTATTGCCTCGCGTAAATTGACTATGTTAAATATTTTTCAAAGTTTAAATGAAACAATTTTAATTGTATTGCCTTGAATTCTTTAATTTCTTTAGTAAAAGTTTATTAAAAACTTAGAATTGGAAATGTAAATTGGGAAAATTGGTGCGCATGTAGTTTTGTAAATAACGATCGTTTCGGATTGTTTTGTTAGATTTTATTTACATAAATAAATCTACCGTTTACTATTTTAGTGCATATATATTAGGCTTACCGTTAAGGATTTCTTCCAATGCAAAATGTTTTTTATTTCCTGTAAAAATATGTTTTTCAAATTAATTTCTACTACTTCCTACTGAACTCAATTAGAAGGAAAGCTTTCTAAAATTGTTTTTTTTACCTTTATCAAAAATAATTAGTATATATATAGTGCTTCCATTTTGCCAGTATTCAAATCCATAGCCTAACCAATCCTCCTTTGTAATTGGTGGCAATTTAGCTAAAATCATTTCCAATGTATCGGTAGGTTGGAAACTGTCGCGTGTTATCTCTATAGGAGCCTATTGTAGAAGTATAAGAAATTATTTATTTGTGTAAATTTCCACTAGTTCTACGCTATGATTCAAAAAATTTTAAATGTATGCATGAACTTTTTTTTATTGCAATATTTATTGACCTTGCATAATCACAAATAAAATTATAAACAAATAACCTAAGCAGTTAAATGCAGTAAAGTATAAAAAATAATTTGAAGTTTGAGTGCTGTCAGAGATATACCTCCTCCAGCTTATCGAAATAGTTTAACTGAATGTTTTTATTAGTGCACGTACCTGTGGAATTTGAGGCGTTTTCAATAAATCCTCAATACTTTCACTTTTAAAATATTGTGCAACCAAGATATCTAATTCCTCTGCTGCTGTGCAAGCAGAAAGATTTATATTATTGGATTTGGTTTTTATAACGGTTGGATTTGGATTATTGTTGAATTTCATCCCGCCTTTGTCCAAATCTGTTTTCTGTTTTTCCGTATCAAGAACATTCATTTCGTATTGGAGAAATGACAACGAAAATCTATGAGATATTGGAATTGATCTAGGTGAAGTAAAATATCTGCGGATTTCGAGTCCCTCTGCCATAGCCTTATATCATCAAAAAATTACTTTGTAAAAATCTCCAATATCTTGACTTCCTCAACAAAAAATACCATTTTGTGTATTGGGTAATGTACTTACTGGTATGCTTAGTTTCAGTCCTGGTACAACATTGAAGAGAGTCTTCAGAAAATGACGTTGTGTTTCTGCATATTATTGAAGCTAATATGTATTTGAGCACGGTACATTTATATACAATTTGCATAATAGAAATATGTTGTACCCGTTGCAATTGTTAGTATGGCATAGCTTCTTTCTCCTCTGATGGAGCTCACAAAACCAAGAATATCAACTCCACGTGCGTCGACCCTTCGGAACTATGAGTAAATTAAAAGATGTGAACTTTGAAACTAACGCAAAATTTTGAACTTTTTTCTTTATTATTAAGCCAATAAGCCCGATTAGGGAATGGGTGCAGTATCTCTTTGGTAATATACTTCATTCATTTGATTTTTTTTATAATATGATGCCCATGCTTGATGCATTAAAAGAATTATAAAGTAGACCCTTTTTTGTGGGACCATACAAAAGGGTCCATGCTATTACGTCAAAAGAAAGAGGTCCCATGAAATTTCGTAAAAAAGACGTCTAAAAGCAGAGGTCAACAGTAAACTGACGTCAAGTACAAAGACGTCCAAAAAGTAGAAGTAAAAACTAAGGTTTACAACATAATTAACTTTAACATTATTCCTTAAAAATAACTTTTATTTTAAAATTTAAGTAAAAAAAAATTTAACATTCAAATAATTTTTTAAAACCAAACTGGGTTCATTTTTCAAGTAACCTAAATCCTAAACCTAACGTAAGTTTTTAATGATTAAAGTCAATTTTTAAAACAAGAGTCAGTCATGGAGGTGAACGTTAAAATGTGGCCGTGTTAAGATAACTGTGGAGTTGATTTTACTGTGGTGTTAATTTTACTGTGTACCTCTTGGTTTGTGACGTCATTGTTTTTACCTCTTTCTACTATTGACTTATTTTGAGACGTATTTGTTTTTGAAGTCATTTCCTTTGACCTAATGGCCTGGTTCCGTACAAAATGTACGTGCCCTGTTGCGGTATGAACGACTTCTGTGGGACCCTTTGTTCCCTAGCTTTTTGCCACTTGGTTTGTTCAAAGAGGAGCACGCCATTATCTAAGCTCAATAATCTAAGCAACAATAACCTAAGCAATAATATTCTAAGCAACAATAATCTAAGCAATAAAAATTTAAGCAACTTATAATTTTAGTACCAAAGATTTCAAGATTATGTTTAGGTTTAAAATAAAAGTATTAAGTGGATATATGACAGACAAACAATAATAAGTTAAAGTCCGCTCGCATGCGCGAGCGGACTGCAATTTTTGACGCCTTTAGGATCACTTAATTTTAAATTTAACGCCAGATTATTGAAACCAACGCTTGAAATGACTTGTTAATGTTTGTTTGACATATTATTAATTTAAAATGTTATTGAAAACATACACATACCTTTGAAATGTTTGGTACCAAAATTATAAGTTGCCTAGATTTTTATTGTGCTTAGATTTTTGTTCTGATTAGATCATTGTTGCTTAGATTTTTGTTCTGCTTAGATTATTGTTGCTTAGATTATTATTGCTTAGATTATTGTTGCTTAGATTATTGAGCTTAGATTATGGCATGGAACCGTTCAAAGTTGTCACGTGATAGGGGTGGCCACGTCACTTTAAACACTGACTTTTCTAGTTGAGTTAGCCGGCATCCGTGAAACCGCTTTATTCCAATTAGTCAATTAATTAACTTAATTGATTAAGAAACAACTAGCGGTATCCGTAATTCTCTGGATCTCCCACAAGCCTACCATCCTCTTTGGTATAGGGTAAATTGGTCCTAAATAAACACTATTTATTTAAGTACAAGCAAAACCCCGGGGAAACAAATTTCCCACGCCAGTGTATGAGAAATGGTTTTTGTGGTGTAGTGCAATTGAATTTTGAAATTCTATTGCATTTTTGGATTGCAATAGTAGTTTTAAGGAGCAATTGTAGTTTTGAAGTGCAATTGAAGTGAAGAAAAAAAATGAGAGCATTACGATTGAGATATGTTCAAATTAAAGTTGATGTAGTCGTTGTGTGACCTACCTGGCTCCACTCATGTCATGCCCCCACTACTTTCCCCCATAAAATCCACTCTCACTATCTGAAAAGGTCTAAGTTCAACGACCAGTCCCAGGTCAGCTTACGCATTCCTCGTTTTGCCAGTTATTGATAGTAATTTTAATAATAGTTGTGCTATTTTGCATTATTTAGTTTGTTGCTAAGAACATTTTTTTTGAAAAATTTAATTTGAATTCTAGCAAACTGGCAAAATTTGAAATAGCAAATTAAAAAATAAAGTACCAATTCAGTGAAATACTCTTTTCTTTTTTTAACAAATACGGTTATAAGGAGGTGTAAATAAATTTTAAACAAAATTACAGGCGTAAATCCGACTTTCTTTACTTCAGTTCTTATGAATTTTTTCCAGTCACCTTTATAGTTAAGTTTTGAGGTAAGGAGCAATGTTATGAAGCCTGCCTCTCCATAGAATTCGGATTCCTTGTTATCTACTGCCATGTTAAGCAACTCCTTAGTCGTGTATCTTGCCTATTTGCCAATTTGAGTTGCAATTTTAAATTAAAGTACAATTAATAAAATTCACTTAGTAATGCATCTCATACACAACTGTCCATAGCCACTTTTTATTTGATAGGCAATTGGGAAATTTTATTGTCCTAATTATTCTATAAAAAAATAGTCATACCATACAACCGAAACGGTTGTTGAGGAACTAACAGGAAATAATATTTTGATCGGATTTTTTTTTAAACTTTCTCGACCATATAGTTTTACCCCAACACCATAATCGCCCATGAAGCAATATCCCAACCAGTTTTTTTTTTCCTTTTTTTCCTTTTACCTGGCATTTAGTAGGCAAATCTCCCTTGTATTGATTCTTCGCGTTATTTTTCAACAATAGGTACAGATAGAGGAGGTTTTAAACATTTTGATTTATATTTACCATTATATATTAATCTAGTAGTTCTGCTTTGGAATAAATTGCACATAGAGATATTGAGTGTTTAAGGTTAGCTGGATGGAGTTAGTACTTACGAAGGGTCCTCCGTAGTGGCTTGATGAAAGCCAATACAGATCTTCAACTGATTTCCCGTTTTCTGGCAATATAACAATGTCTCTACTGAGAAACGCTGAGCACAATCTTGTAGAGAGCTTTACCCCTGTTCCTTTTCCCTGTTCAGAAACTCGAGCAAAATAGAACAGTATGAAAAGAATCAAACTTTTACACATTGTTGTACGATTCAATGTGTCGACGTAAGGTTAAGTGTGTTCGATTTCCACAACGGGTTAAAAAAGAGTCAGACTAAAGATGGATTCCAGATACTTATAATCCTTAAAGCAAAATTTTTACCGTATTTTGTGCCACCGATTAGGGAGGTTGTAAAAATTGACATTGAATGCCTCCACTGTAGGGAAATGAGGGATCTGGGGTCTTCCTTCTTGAACAAAAAATAACCTTTTTGCAATTTATTTATTAAATTTAAGAGCACATTTTTTATTAGAAAACACAAAACTGTAACTCAAAATGCAATGTTATACATTTTTTGGTGATTTCTAAGTGTTATAATTAACACAATTGTTCAATTGTAAAAGTCAGTTGTGTAACACATTGATTTATGGACTAATTAAAACATTTATTTAATATGCCTTGTAGTTGTAGTTGATTACCATATAATGTGAATTGTGTTCATCACACACCTAAAATAATGTTGAATAGAGTACGCTGAGTGTCTTTCTTTCTGTATTTCTAGTGCTTATTGTGTAATTTACTATAGTATAGTAAAGTATAGTATAGTTTACTATACTATAGGCAAAATGACATAGGGCTCAGCCGCCCCCTAGTGGGTGGCTAGAGCGTACCCTCGAGCCCCATAGGCCGATGCCTGCAGGGGGTTGTAGCAAATCATAATAATAATAAAAAAACTATAGACAAAATGTGTTTTTTCTACAATTAATCAGACTTCAAGTTTTGTGACTTCCAAACGGCTATTGAAATGATGTTGACCAAAATGTTTGCATCAAGTTTTCTTAAAGTTACTTAATTAGGCGTATTAAAACACGATTAGATTTTAAGTAAGGCTTCAACTGAGTGGCAATAAATCTTGTAGTGGTGTTAGTTTTTTTAAATGGTGAACAAAAGTGAGGAGATTTCCCTGAGCCTCCCACCAAACCTCCATTTGCTTTTGTTCTTTCCACGGCCTTGTTTGCGCAAAACGCTGGAATTGCACTTCCAGCCTCGCTAGAATCTGCCAAATAGAAACACGTCAATTCAAGTTGCTTCTGTCAGACATGTATTCCTAATGTATTAAATTCTACCAGCTGCTAAAATGATTATATTATTATAAATTATTTAATGTATAATTATTTGCGCGTACGTTAATAGCAAGGATTCTCGTTTATAAACTGTGTGAAAAATAATCAATAGTAAATTACCATGCGGTAAAAACTTTTATACTTGTTATAAAACGTTGTATCAATTTCTTGATTATTATAGCATAAGTATTGCATTTGTATTATATTATGATATATATTATAGCATCGCAAGCACTCTACTTGTGAAAAGACCATAATAAAAAATATGATCTTATATGGTAAAAATATGGTAAAGCGAGAAGTATGCTTAGTAAACCTTGATCATCAACATTGATCATGTATTTAGCAATGATTGTTTCCCTGACATTACACTCTAGTGAAAAGCATTATTTCAAATCAATAGAACAGGACACATAATTAAACATAAGCGCCTAATGTAAAACACCATATTACCTTGTAATGACATCATTCTCGTGGTGATGTGGGATGAAGTGAACGTTGGTGATTAATCAATGTGTGACGATGAGCTGAGATGAGATACCAATGATGAGATGCTCGAGTTA
>JAQFYP010000910.1:0-18576 GCA_034694865.1 Bilobella braunerae | reverse complement strand
TACGGATATATTTTTGGCGAAAAGGATTGGATACGGATGGATAGGATATCTGTTTTGGTGTATCCGTCCCACCTCTACCGTGGAGGAGTATGATACGTAGTCAATGGCGGGATGGCAGAGTGTTGCGCCACTGGGCGCCTCGCGCGCACGACACGGCCTCGTCGAGTTGCACGGAAAGGTGTACGCCGTGAGCGGAGAGAACCGCAGAAGCGCAAACGGCGCAATAAATACTGGAGAGGTGTACGATCCTGCTTGTAACAACGGAGACCTGCTCCACGGAGACCTGCTTCTAGGTCTCCCTGTCGTCGATGGCCGGATCTGGGCCATTGGCAGGACCAACTTCCCGCTCATTCAAACCAAATAGAAACACTTGATCCGAGGGAGGGGGCGTGGCAAGTGTTGTCACGGCAACCCACTCTCCATTGCGGCGCAGCCTTTACAATCCCTTTACATTCTACGCTCAAGTTGGATTAGGAGTAGTACTACAACATATGTTTTTGAGTTGTTTGTACACACACAACGTCCAACGCTTTAATTTAGAATTTGGCTTTTATGCATTTTTTCGTACATTCTCGTGGAACACATATGTTGTTATACGACATTCCGTTGTTTTTTTATTCCATTATTACTTTGTAACAAGTTATGTAAAAAAGTTATTATTAGTAAAAATTAATAATAAAGTGTGCTGCGGCACACTGAAACTACTCTGTCGAAAAAAAAATTATATAATCAGATTGATATTTTGAAAATTTTCAAGTTTTGTACTTTCTGTATTTTGCAAATTTCTACATGTTAGTAATCTCTACACAATAAAAACCTCTAAAAAGAATCTTAAAAAAATAAAAATGTAGGGATGGGCGTTTCCGTATCGTTTCGTTTCCTCGAGGAAACGAAACGGATAATTTGGAAACGGAAACGAAACGAATATTTTTTTTGGAAACAGAAACGAAACAAAACGAAAACGGTGGAAAATGCGATTAGTGCAGTATATTGGGCACATGGATTTGGATGCCCGTGCATATTATACACAAAACGTTTAAAAAAAATCAAAAGTTATTATTTATAACTAAATCATCATTTAAAATGGAAATTTATTATTTGAATTAATATTATAACAATATACTAAAACGTTTGCCATCGAAAATGTATTACATTGGAAAAGTACTTTATAAAGTAAATCTGGACACACAACACCAGTTTTAAAGCGTCGACTTTTACTAATGTTTGAAGAAAATGCGTTTTCGTGTGTTTCCTATAAAAAAAATTAGCCAAATTTGAAACGTATATGCTTAGGGATTTGGAAATTCAATCAACCTTGCCAAAAATTGATCACAAATTGACAAATTCAGTGAATATGAATAAAAAACCGTACTTGAAATAAAGTAGGAAGCAAAATACGCTTTAATTCAATTTAGCAATAGTTTTTTTTTTGTAAAATTTTACTTTTTCCCCTCAATTTCCTCACCTTATTTAAGAAAAAAAATGCTTACCGTTTTCCCGTTTCCTCCAAAAAGAAAACGGTCCGTTTCCAAATTTGGAAACGGAAACGAAAGGGAGACGGGCTTCGTTTCCAAAAAATTTGGAAACGGAAACGGGCTTCGTTTCGTTTCTGGAAACGAAACGTGCCCATCCCTAATAAAAAGACCCATGGTTCAAAAGATATAAGGGGTCGTACTACAAACCCCATTTACTGAAACAAGCCAAAAAAAAAATGCAGTTTCCAAATTCCAGATTCCAGTCCCAATTAAACATCTAAAATCGTTACATTGAAATTTTAACAATTTTCCACGTTTTTAAGTCTTTAAGTTATATAGAGTTTTTGTAATTGTTGTTATAGAGTCTTTGCAAAAAAAAAAAACTTTGCTTGAACCAAAGTTTTTCACTATAAATTATTTTCTAAATTTATTGGGAAAACTAATTGAAAATGCTGACAGAGAAGAGGTCAGTGCGGTTTGTAGTTTTACAAATAAATTCTTCTAAATCGGATTTCTAAACTTGTAAATCAGAGTTTTGCAAAGGAGCTCGTCGTAAGACAGGAGAATACTTCTGGCGCCCTTTCAAAATGCTTTCCATTGCTTTTAGGTATTTAGCCTTTTTTTTCATAACTCTCAATTTACTATCAAACTCAATCTTAGAAACTTTAGAACTTTAGAATAACATTTTGAAAAGCTTTTTTTTAATTGATCACAATTAACCAAATTTGAAATCGTTTTAAAGCCCTTTATTACTAGCTTCAGAATACCAAGAGCTCTCAAATTATATTAAGAAAACAATTCAAATGTTATTTGTATGAATTTTTATTAAATTATTTCTCACAATTGTCTAAGTAGGAATCGAATTTAGCAATTTAGTTAGATTCATTTGAACCTCAGATTTAATGCAAAACTGCATCTTCCAAAGTTAATTGTTGTTGAGTGTTAAACAAAATTAACTAATTTAAAATTGTTTTTAAGAAATTTGGTTTTCATAGTTTGCTTCAGGAACTCCCGATTCTATGTAAAACTCCATTATCAAAAGTTATGTGTTGTTTAGTGTTAATCACAATTAACTAATTAGCAACTTTTTTAATCAATTTTGAGTTCGCTTCAGTTAGCTTCAGAGAAGATTAATCTATTTAATTTTAAGCCCTGATTTTTAAAATGAAAATTAATTATTTAAGTACATTAAATTAATTTTAACTTTTAAAAATTTTAATCACAATAAATTAGTACGATTCCCAAATTGACTTTTAAAAATTGAGATTGAGATGGATAAATTTTTTTTAGAATATGGTATAAATTCCAGATTCTAAACAAAACTTCATGGTCGGTAGCATGAGGGAGTTGAAACTTCTTACGCATGTAATTCTTGTAGTCGCCATAATTACATAAGCTACGCAAACCTGCTACAGAGGCAACAAAGCATCTCAAAAACTTACTACAGGATGCTATTGAAAAAAATCATAGAGACCTATTTTCAAGAAAAAATTGAATCGAAAGCGTTGCACAAATTGTTTTTAAGATTTTATACGTCAAGCTCTGGTTCAATTAAATTAATTAGCCTCTCCTCGTTTCCAATATTTAAAAAAAAACTTTTTTGAAGGCAGAGATTTTTACATTCATATTTAAGAAAAGTGTTGAATTAGTGTGTGTGCAACAGTGCAACCCGGGTAGGAGCTATCTTTGTCAAATAGACTGATGCGCAGTCTGCGCCGTGTGCCATTTGAATCCTTCATTTTTTTTTAATTTGTATTTGATACACATCCGCCCTCTTTAATGTTGTAATAGGCAAAAAGTGTTGAATAAAAAAGGCCCAATAAGGTCAGAAATTTTTTTTTCAGAAAAAAAAATTCCAAACAAGTAATGGTACCGGCCGAGTAATATTTCCAGAAAACGCCGAATGCTTACTCTGATTATCATATTGTAGCCTGGTTTGAATAGTTAGGTTTACCTTTCAATTTTATATTTTATTTGAATCGATGATTTAAAAGAGTTTGTAATTTAAAAATTAGTAATAGTAGAAACGATTTTATTTAGTAGTGGCCAATTTTATTCAAGTGAATGTTTGTTCATTCTGAATTTGACGATACTTTGCTATTTAAAATTAAAGCGACATTTTTGAAACGACAAACAGTATGCATCAGCCTCATTGCATACTTGAAGGTGGGGCAATTATTCCACTTTTGTTTAGAGCTGTTTGCTAAATCCACATAAAAAGTGAAGTGGGGATGGAAATGCGACAGAAAGGATCCATCTAGGCAAATTGTTATTGAATCTGAGGATCTGTTGAAAAAAAAAGTCGTTTAAAAACATCACTTCATTTTTTAGCAAGCCTGTACATAACATATTATACCACGTCCAAAAACACGTTGTTGAAAGAAGAACAATACCAACCTTCATTTTTTTATTTACATAATCAACTTACACGTTTTAGTTCACCAAATCAGTAACTTGAAAGAAAACATTTACTTCCACTACTCAAATTATTTTACTTTTCTCCGCTGCTGTATACCTCAATAATTTTAACTCAAATGTATCTTTCAAAATTATTGTCGTTTACAACAGTAAATTGAAAGAGTGATTGTTTTAGAACAGCATAACTTTCGTGTGCCTCACTTACTCGAACTATGCTTTACCTTTTGGCACAGGGTAACTTAATTGAGTTTCATCTCATTGTCAAGTTGTTAAAAATATTTAGTTTGTAAGGTAGTACAAATTTAATCAAAAAAATTCTTATATCTAGATACTATATTCTTATACTGCAGATGAATTTACAAGCATAAAAATACTACACTATTTTTAAGACTATTTAGGCACAGTATAAATCTACTTAATTTAAGTATTAGAAACGCTTTGCCTAAAAATGTATTGCGGGTTTTGCTTACACAATAGATTTTTAACAGGGATGGCCGTCTGCATCTGACAAAAAATACCAGCTAAATCAACAAAAGAACCTTGCACCCTCTTTCCTCCTTTATCATGAATACTCTAACTCAGGGATTTAGTAAGCTCATTAAGCATCTATTGTGAAACATCAAGCAATCTAAAACTTCAGTTAACAGCGTTCAAACGCTCATAGAAGGTCAAATATTTTCTAATTGGAGCCAATACTGAAAGTAATATCAGAACCAGAGCCACGAGTAAGTTTAACTTCGCATTTTCCTTCATCATTTAGCTTGATTCCATGTAGTGTAGTGGATAAATGCGGGTGTAAAATGCTGAAATAATTTAGTATATTTCAGTCCACTACACGAAAGAGATTGAAAATATTCAAGTATTTTGAAAGTAATTTAGAACTAAGCTCCAAAATTGTTTTGGTTTAGTCAGGTTTAGCAATGAAGGCTTTTCAAATTTTAACGTTTCTAATGGTATTAGTTAATTACACACCTGCTTCTGCAACTAAATTGGACGAAAATGCAATAACAGCTCTCAGAACAGCTCTGCGAGAACGTATTGGTACAGCCTTTGAGAAAGAGCTCTTTTCCAATCCAAATGATATCGTAAGCTAATTTTAGTATTTTGTTATTTTTTTCTTCCTCCTTTGTTCTAATATAACTTCAATTTGTTTTCATGTTAGCCCTACCAAATTGCGCATTACTTTGCAGAAAAAGCCATTTTTGAAGATGATGACAAACGGAGTCAGCCATCCCACTCTGAAAATGGCATACAACTAGAGTATGTGCAACCTGAGAAAACTCTTTCTTCGCCAAGTGGACTTAAAGTTCCAGTAGCGTATATTTTCCCGAAAACTCGACTTTCTCAAAAAAGAAATGCGTCCAGTATAATAGACAGGAGTTCACAGCAAATAAGTGAATGGATAAAAGCGGTGAGCGCAAAAAATGGTTTAACAAATTATTGAACTTTAATGAAAAAACACTGAACGATGTATATTAACAATCAATTTGCTATATTTATGCCTGATTTTTTATCTTATTATATTTGATTAAGCTTTGGATAACAAAACTCCTTTCGTTATTTTGATTTCTGATTGCATAAACAAAAGTCCAAACAACTTGTAAATGCTTTTAAATACGAGTCGTCCTTTAGGTTAATACAAGTTAGGATTGTCGTGTATTAATCATTTTCAATGTTAGATCGTTGTGCAAAACTGTTTTTAAGACTGTGCAAAGTTTGAATAATGAACCGTTTGTTTCTTTAATTTTGGTATAGAACCTCGCACAGATTGGCGTTATGTCTCTTGAAACGGAACCTAGCGAAGATGATGTGAACCCTGAGGATGTGACTTGGTGTCAGTCCGTTGTCGTATTTTTTCCGGGTAAGATAAAAAACCAATAGTGTATTTATTAACCAATTTTTTTTTTGGAAAATGAGCAATTTGTGAAATTAATAACTAATACTATTACGTTTATTTTACAGTTCCAGGAACACTGCTTACCTACTCTTTGCTTTTCTACGTTTTTGACGACGCGGTAATAGTTTTATTCAGCTATACTTTAAACCATACAATGCCAAGGCTTACTAAATGGCCTACTCATTTTAAATGTAGATTAAGAAACTAACAGAAAAGAAGGCAGTTAGGTTTGCAATTTCGGAGAATCTGTTTGTGGCATCTCCAACAGAATTTCTAGCGGAACTATCTCCTGAAGAAACAAGAAAACCTCCTGCTGACATTCCGACTGTGCAGGAAGCATTGAAAAAAATAGCTGTAAGTTGAGCATGCAACAATGACAAAAGTGTTTCACTTGAAACTTCTTGCTTAAAAGAGAATGAACAATTTTCAGGAGTGCAAAGGTGAGGATGTTTTCGCCGCTGCAACGTACACTCCAAAACTGAAATGGGATGAAGTTCAAGGGATCATGCCCACTGGTGCCTACTACTACTTTGTTTTCTGGAAAGAAAATAAACCGGGTAAGTGTTTCGAAACTTAATTTTATTGGGAAAAAGTTAGGTTCTAAAGTTAAGTCAGTTACCAATTGTAATGTAGTGCAGAACGACAGAATGTTGCAAACATCAAACATGAATACATGCGGTTTAATTTCATTTTGATCTTTTCAGTTAGAAGAACTCGTCATGGTGCTCCGCCAAAAAGGAAAAGTGTAAGTGAAAAACATTCAATATTAATTAGTTTATTTAAGGCTTAAGTTTTCATTTTACTAACATCAGTTTTTCGTAATTTAAAAGAGCAGTTGACTGAAGTGATAAGAAAACTAACTAAGTATTTTGAGTTCTAGATCCTAATTTCACAATACATAATGCCGTATACATGTCGTTGAGGTGACACTAATGTTAAAATGTTGGTTTCAGTATGACTCAAATGACTCTAATGCAGAAAATGAGACTCAAAAAGGAATTCACAGACATTCCGCGCCTCAAAGAAAGCATTCATCTGTCACCGTGGAGCAAAGTACACGAAACAAATGAATTCCACAACAACTTCGTCATTCCACATTTCTTGCATTGTACCAGACAATCCATAAAACAGTTATGATTTCATGATTATTTTACAACCTCATGACATTCTGATTTCAAAATTATTCTCCGGAGTTTAGTTTCGTAGTAACATTTACAATAAATATGTTCATCCAGTATTTTATATACAGTTTCACACTTTTAATTAAAAAATAGTCAATCCTATAAAATATCGGCTTGGAATAAAAGCACTAACAAGTCAATCACCACATTTTTAGAATTTGTAAGCACTTGGTTTGACCGCTTGATTCTAATTTATAATTGGTTCATTTTGTCATTGATGCTAAGATAGCTACGGGAGTTAGGACTGATTCAACTTTAATCATTGTGACTTTTTTTATTGTACTCTCCTAGGAATTAGAACTTTTGTGTGTAAATATTTGTTACGTTGTGCCTGTTACACAAACTCTTCCAATTAATTCCTCAACTTGGAGTTTTATTAGTATAAGTGTAAGTTTTGAAGGAGTGTGGAATAGATAATTAAGGAAGTCAACTAATGTTTACGACACAATTTAAGTACATTTTTACATTTAAGTATAAGGAAAATATATACCTTCGTTGAGTATTTAAGTTTTCTATAAAATGGTTTTGATTAATTTACGTCTCTCCCAAAAACTAAAATTAAAGTATCAAATCGTAGAATACATCAGAAGCCACTTGATTCCTTTATGACTGTGCACCACCGAGTGCCACCTTAATCTTCTACGTAGTTTGGTATTGCTTGCAAAAAACTATCGAGACGGGTTATTACTCTTTAAACATGTGTTTGGAAAATAAAATTTTAAAAACAACACGCAGATAGATCGAAAACGCCACGTGTAAATTTAATATTAAAAACGGTAAAGAGTTTACTATAACTGATTAATTCCAATTTGCATGCCATTTATTTTGTAGACTAATTCAAATATGCTGAGTTTAAATATGAATTTGAATTTTTTCCTGGACTACAAAAAAAGTTTTGAATTTAAAAAAACTTTCCGTCTTAATTTGTGATAGATTTTTATGTTTTAAAAGCATTTTTCAAGTCATAGGTTAGATTTAGGTCTTTAGATTTACGTTTTTGTCAGGTTTGTATATTTTAAGTTTGAGGACAATCTTGACCCGGCAAGTAATGGAGAATGTTTTTAACTATTATTGGACCAGCCGCATTACCCAAACCAATTTTATTCATTTCTGCCGAAGAATATGATTATTCCTAACCAAATAAAAACCAAAATGTGGGTTGTTTTATTTGCCGTTTTTCATTGCGCAAATCTCTGCACATTGATTTCTAATTCGGATTTCAACACTTGATTAAATAAACTGTATGTCCATTGGATTCATGTTATATTAAAATTTTGAGTGTACAGACTTTTACAAAAGTAAATAATTTATTTTAAAAAATTAAATTTGATTTATCAATTACATTACATTTCACTTTTTAACTTTTCTAATTTTTCAACTGCGACAGTTTTTTTTTACAGTAAACTGACTTACTTGTTCCGTTCAAATTGATTCATCTAACCATAAAGTCTAACAAGAGAAAGCTCAATTTCAAATTCTTCTTCTGTTCGGAATCTAAGCAAGGCTGGCTTCAACATTGAGATTTTAGCATTTTCTAATTATTGCATTATATTAACTCCGTTATTATAACCTTAACAAACGAGTACAATGACTAAAATTGGACTAAAATTGGAAATAGTAAGTATTAATATTATAATTAATTTTTATTTTATAATAATGCATAATTGGTAAGTGCTACTCTTCTCTCACTATGTCAACTCAACCTATTTTTTTATTTAAATAAATTTAAATTTTAGATGGAAATGATGACGTTTGCAAACTCAAATAGCTCAAACGCAAATATCAAATAAAACTTCAGTATTGAGAGAAGGCACAATTTAGTAGTTTTCAAACTGAGATTGCCTTACAGTGTTCTTCATAATTCAAATTTTTTTTAGAACAGCCCATTATCATCATGAATCATGTTGAAATTGCAGTAGTGTTTCTATGTGCACTTGTGCACATATCATATTCCATGGTTGAAGTAGATGAAGAAACATCTGAGAAAATTAAGAAACAAATAGCTAGCATAGGAGGCCAGAATTTTGACACAAATCTTTTCGCTAAGAAAAATGACGTTGTAAGTTTTGTTATGTTTAAAACCTTACACATTTTGTGCACACTTGTACACAAAAAAGTGGTTAAAATGACCTTTAAATTTAGACTTTCCTCATTGGGACATCGTTTGCTACGGCAGCAATTTTGAAAAATGATTCTGAAAAAAGCTCTACAAGTCCGCAAGACAATTCTATGGCAAGTCCTATGACAACTTCCGAAATCAACTGTGTTGCGATTTCGGAAATTGAAAATGACGTAGAAGTCGTAATTGTAAATCCTAAGCAAATCCTTGCTGCTCCATCCCGCAGTGCTGGACCAACTGTGTTTATATTTCCTAAAACTGCATCACACGAGAAAAACATTCCAGTAATGCGCATAAGCGCAAGTAAGTCATCGATTCCCGAATGGACGAAATTGGCAAGTTGACACTATTTTTTTTACTAAAGTAATTAGAAAATAATAAACGTAGTAATTAACAAAAGATAATTCGAACATTTTTTTCAACAAAAGTACTTCATCAAAAAATAGGAGAAGATAGCAATACATTATACATTTATAATATTGATATATACTATTTTATACTTATGATATTTATTGTGTGGGTTACGCATGATGAGAGTTTCAGTCACGACACGTGTAAACTTGTAATTTATAATTTCAAATAAGTAATTTCAAATAATTTTAATTTTTGAGTAGAATATTGCTCGGATTGCCATTGTGTATTTGAAATACACACTTGAAGCCGCACAACAGACTGGCCCCATTTTCTTGTCAGTTGTAGTTTTCTTTCCAGGTACGTTTGTTGTCTTAATGTGAAAAAAAAATTCGTGGATTACTATTTTAGTTATTAAAAACTTATGCTTCATCAATGAGCATATGTTTTTTTAGTATTATTTTTTTTCCTAGAGAATTATGCTTGTGTTTTCTTCAAACCAATACTATACAACAACTACTTTTATGGTACCTGGTTAGAAATAAAAAAATTTTTTTAGATAATGTGCAAAATCTCTAATTTTTTATCTCTAATCTCAAATCTCTAATCTAAAATTTTTTATATAAACAACATGATACACAATACCTGACCTTTATAATATATGAAGCATATAGTATATAAAATATTACAATAATTTATATAACAATTTGTATATAATAGGTTAAAATGGAAGTAGAAAGAAGGGCACTGCAAATTGCGCTTTTGGTAAATGAGCCTCTTACGCCAAGCCAAACAGAATACAGTACTATTCTGACCCCCGCCGAAAGGAAGGGAAACGTAGCGGAAATTCCAAAGGTAAAAATAGAGTCGACCATAGTTTCTGCACAGGTGCGTTGAACGATGTAAATGGGATTTTTGTACTATATTTTATTCTACTTTAAAACATTGCAATGTGCAGGATTCAGCATTTGTTTATGAAACATACGTACGAGTGTTGAAGTGGTCAGAGAAGGACTGGAAGATTCTCCCAGAGGAAAATACTGTTTACTTAATGTTATCGAAGCCTTCACAGAAAGGTAAACACCACAAATACAACATATAAATAATGTGCATTTAAAAAAATCAGTTCTGAATTTGTTCACACTTGCAATATTATCTGGCTTATTTCATGTCTCATTGAATTCTTAGTTCCTTCAACACTTCCTAGTGCAGCGGATCCGTCCAGAGATGTAAGTGATTAAAAATATTAAAACTGCAAATCGTTATTATAACAACAACAAATAACGTAAAGTAGTATATTAGTTGTTCGAAGTTATAAACGAATGTCCAAGAAACAATAACAGGCTAAATTTTAATACCATGCATTTTTTGAATTTTGTGCATCTTAAAAATCATTTAACATAATTTGAATAACAGGCGCTGGGCGTTCCTCGCACGACATTGAATAGCAGTGGCAAAATTTATAATGATCCACGCCCACGCACCTTGTCTCCTTAGAAAGCTGGCAGGGAAGTGCAAGTCAGTTAACAAGCTACAGTTACACTAATACTCTGATCATAGGGCGCCAAATTTGACCCTAAGATTTTTCAAGTTTTCAAAATTTTAATTTTTTTTAATTTCCAGCAAATGCCTAGTCATAGTTTTTTGTAGTTAATTTGGAAAAACTGCTTTATCATAAAGTAACATTTGAGTCAAGTTTCAAGGAATGTCGAATTTTTCAGGCCCTACTACTTGTAAGTGGCCCCTCTCCTTTCCTTGACCCCAAGCATATGTGCAACTAAGGACTCAACTTATAAGCGTTTTCGACGCAGAAGTCATGTCTCACAGTTTTGTAACCTTTTGAGGTCAAATTTGACCTTCAAAACCCAAATAACTAGAAAATCTCAAATTCATTACAAAGTTTGGTGACCTCAAGCGGCCAAAGTTGATCCCCTAGATTCGCGAGAATGACAGTTTTGTATGAAAAATATGGAATGTACAATGAGTTTAGAGCGCTCAAGAGTGTAGCTTTGGAGATACTAATTTCAGTACTTTTGCTAAAGTCATTGTTGAAACTGTGCACCGAGATTGTATGCTAAAGATGAGCATTTTGAACTTTGAATTTCGTCATATAAAAAATATATTTAAGTTGCTGTATACGCAACTGCTGTACACGGAATAACATTTAAAGGCGTTTTAATTAGCGTTGGGTTATTTTATATACTTGAATTATATTAATCTGTAATGTTGAAATAAATTATATATTAATTAATTGGGTGTCAATTCCAATGTCGTAGGAACAAATAATAAATAATGTTTATAACGTATAATACAATAAAATTCAATTATTAGAATATATTGTAAATTAAAGTGACACATACACAGCAAGCGTTTTACAGCGTAATTTAGCCATTTACTCATGTTGTTGAAAAGTAAACGTTGTCTTAAAATGATATTAGTTAACATTCAAATTGCACAACCACGTATGCACCCCTGCCTGATTATTTGACCTTTATATGCTTTTGCGCCACCGGCATCCACCTGCTGCTGAGCTACTATGCACCCCTGCTTGATTCTTTGATCTTTCTGTGTTTTGCCCCGCCTGCACATACCTCCCGCTGGGCTACTATGCACCCCTACCTGAGTTTTTTTTATTATTATGTGCTTTTGCACCGCCGGCACCCACCTCCCACTGAGCTACTGTTTGATTTAGTATAGGTTGCTATTATGCTTGCCTAAAAGGGATGCTTTACTTCTCACTACATTTCCAGTTCATACATTTTGCCATTTGCGTAGCTAGCAACGTAGTTTGCAATTGTAGTAGCGCTCATTACCTTCCCTGCCTCCTGTCTTTAATTCATTTTCAACAGCATAGCCTAGAACAGTGACGCAGCAGCGGGTGTAGTAGTTGCGCATGAAACTCAGAAATGATATTATATTTTTATTTTTATTTTTCATACATTCTTGTGCCGTACACCATCCATAATGCAGGTCTTATACTTTAAGCAACACACCGACAATTTGGTTTTGTGTTTATTGTGGAGCGTTATAGAAGAAACTTGGAATATATTTTGTATATCATCGGTGCATGTTTGAGCTGAATTTACATTTTTGTATTACTATGTTTGAAATATACTAAAAATTGTTGATTACAAATTCTTCTGTTACTTATAGTAAAATTGCTACTAGTAATATGTAGTATGTAATAGTGTGTATAGTTTCTAGTGTGTTTATAGTTTTTTAATCATAAAAATAAAAAAGAGTCACAAATTTGAGACTTAACTGTCTCAATCCGAAGTAGTTCATTATTGAGTAAAATAAAACCAAACCTTAGAACTTCATTCTTCAATTTTATAAAATATGGTTAAATTAATAATTTCTGCATATGACGCAAGCATGCTTGTTACATGTCCTTTTGTTGGCCCATCGTGTGCAGTGTCTCTTTGTTCAACTCGTTATAGCATTAGTTGTTTGCACGCAACATTTCTAAAAGTTTGCTTTTCCAAATCACTTTCTTCCACAGGAAGAGAGCACAATTCTGAATGACATAAACGTAATACAAAATGTTCGTCAAATTGATTGCATCAGTTATACGTTCAGGTTACTGTGATTTCAAACAAGAAAATGAAAACTGAAATTGTTGTTTATCTATCTTAAATTGAGTAAAGTTAAAATTGTTGGCTTAACAAACAAACAATCTTTTCAACGAGCATTCATAACTAGCTTTCATGTTTGGCTAATTCATTTTTTGCAATCATTCCTATAACTGCCACTTTAGCACTACGTTGGAACATAACCTATTTTTTTTGCGGTTTTGCTGCCCCACCGTGCTCCACCTCATTTTTTTCTATTCGGTTCACTTTTGGGTGTTTAAATGCAGGGAGTCTTGGTGGAAGGGGTTTGGGGTTTTAGTAGCTCGTTTAACATCAAGCAAAAAGTTTCCCTCTATCAGTGCTTCCATTCAATTTGTGTTTTCAAATGTGCAGTTGAAACTGCTCACAAGTGAGTTTCAAACTAGTTTTCAGCTCAAAAACATTTCAAAACAAATGTGCAATGAAGGAAAAATGACGCAAAGTTTTCTCCACAACGAAAAAATTTCAAGCAAGAATCCGTAAAACATTTGGCTCTGGAACTAATAACAATAAGAAAACAATAGTTACAGTGATTTTAACAAAAACTTACTTAGAAACACGGTCATTACGTTCTAAAATAGGGCGCATCAAGGTATGCAATTGTATGCACAATACCTGTTATGAAATGATCAATATTTACATTAAATTTTTATTTTATTAAATTCTTTTTCTTCCTTTTAAATTCTTCTTTTTCTTAAAACTAAATTAACATTTACGTTTATTGTAAGGTATATCAGCCTAAAAACTGCATTTTGTTGCTATTGCTAGACCCAAATTTTATCATAGCAGGTGAGTAAACAAATTGCAACTTCGTGTCAACGGCCCCTTTCAACACCAGAAATGTAAGTATAGTTACTTAATTATGCTAACAAATTAGTGGTGTACTCAAACCAACTAAAATTTAAAATTAGCTGACTCCCAGACTTCAAGTACGAAAACAACAACGTACCCCTTACATATTAATTGTAGTGTAATAATTTTGTACTAGTTGCCTAAACAAAACACAGTTACACACATGGAGGTATGGACATTTTATAAATTTTACGCTAGGTTTGAAAATATTTTGTTTGAATTGTTACGATCCAAACTTGAAATGTTTGTAAGTTTTTTATTCGGAGTTAAAGTTCTATGAAACTAAAAGAATTTAGACAAGTTAATATACTTATATTCAATACTTTTTCTTACTAACTCAACTCTTCTAGCTATTACCCTGCAAGGTCCATTTAACATAATTCATTTTGTAAAATGAAGTATTAACTCACGTGTACCTTATAAGCTAGGTTTAAACACCTGAGTTTAACAGCCCTTTTAAAATTTGATATTTGAAATTTGAAATAACTAAAGAACATACTCGTCTTATACGCACTATATAGTCCTATTTTTTATCTTTATAGTCTTTTGCGAAGGGCATATTTTCGCAAAGTATTTCCGTGAAGAGAACTTCAGAAGCTACTTCTGATGACAAACCTACGAATTCACAATATACATCAACATCATCTCGGACCGAAGGCACCTTAAAAAATTTCAAAAACATGGTTAGAAGATATGAAAGTTGTGCTTGTTAATACTAATTTTGCGAGACATTTCCGAACCATATGTTATAACTCGACTTACTCTAATTACATATTTCACAAGTATGGAAATTGAGAAAGCTAAGCAAATCATAAATGAAAGTTCAACAGTTTGCAAGTGCTAAAAGTGGTAATTTAAGCATTTGGATTAAATTTAAATATAGTTCAATGCAATGTCATTTTTTCTTATTTATTGTACGTTAACTCCTCGTAAGTCCGAAACATATGGAGCCGTTTCGACATAAATACAGAGTTAAAAAACGGATAGAAGAGGAGTTCGGCTTACAAGCATTTTAACAACAGAAAAATAAAAAATAATTCAAAACAGCATATGATACTAACTGAATTGGAAAGGGCCCTTACTAGTTAATAGTCATAGTTAATTTACTATGACAACTGACGTCTTAATTGTTCAAAAAGAACGATCGTATTCCATAAAATCGATAACCTGGAGATAGAGTTTTTCTTGAATTGGGTCATAACACATGGGCGCGGAACCGAAAATAGGGGAATTAGGAACTGGAGTTGTGATCAAATCTGCTTCTGATTTACTAACACCCTCTTTCCTCATGGGCGTGAGAAATTGCTAAATCGTTTATCACTTTTTTTCTGAGCGAGCCATGCTGCATCTGATTATAGTAATCGAAAAAAGGTGGATTAACTTTAATTATTTTAATTAATAAATTAACTTAACTTAAGTTGATAAAATTTTCATGGGCTTGAGTAAATGAGCTTTTGGCATCGATTTGTGGAATTTTTCAAAGTAAAGTAATATTTATCACTTTATAATCACGGATGTTGACCATACCGTACTTTTTAGTTATAAAAGGTTCCGATAAATAAAAACTTTAATTGAAACAACAATGTAAATGTAACAATACAAATGTAACGGCATAAACAAAATTGTTAATACGTTTCTTATACTGAACAAAACAAGCAAATGCATTGTAATCCGGAATACTGGCTGCCGGAAGGTCTTTGTGTAGCATCATGGAAACTGGTATTTCCTCATTTTTGATGGTTTGCCCTTTGAAGCAGCAACAGACGCAACGGTCTTTGCCAATTTGTCAAAGCTTTTGCAAAATCTTGGATACTCACTAGGCTCTCGATCATCATACATTTTTGACAGGAGCTCCAGCATTTCTGAAATTAGTTACATTATAGAAATTAACAAAAAAAATATACCAGTAATCCGTTAAGTATAGAAACACCCAAAATCTACACGCTACAAAATAGGTATGATAATAGACTCAAGCTCCTGTGAGTATTAAGAAAACTCTAATAATGCAATATTAGTAATTCAGAAATTTATTCATCAGTATGTCATTCAACATCAACATTTCAACATCTTCAACAACATTGAACTGACATCAAAAGCATCTTCATTAAATTTCTTTTTATTTATAATAAAACGCAATAACACCATATGCATGTTAGTTTTATGTGTTATATGTTTTTGTTTACAGTCCTTCGAATAAAACGTAGTTATTCTGTTACTTCAAAAAGGTAGGTTAAAAATTTGCAAGGAACGATTTTGTCATTATGTTGTAGTTTCACAGATCCGGTACTTTAAGCAAGAACTAGAGGCGAAGTCTAATCCTGGATTCCAAGCGCATAAATTGCCGGACAAAGAGTTGGAACCGCGGACCCGGCACCCGGATTTGGCGAAGTGGATCCGCGGCTCCTGGAGTCGGATTTTTTTTTAGGAGTTGATGAAGCGAGTATTATCGGTTTCATGATTTTAATATTTTGTGTTGGCTTATTTACCAGATTAATTTAATTCATTTAATTATATTTAAAGATATTAAATCTAAGAAATACGTTTGGGTAAAAAAAATGATGTCTCATGAATTTAAACGTTGACAAATATTACCACACCTTGATCGGATCCTATTTATTAGTCTTCAACAAGTTTAAATCGTAAAATTAGATAAACGACTTCAAAGCAAATTTAACGGAACATAACTATTTTGTTCAAATGAATTGTAACTTAAGGAGCATATAACATTAAGAATTAAAATTTGCAAAGCTTTCGGTAAAGCTTGAGCCCTCGCATCACGGTACCGAATCCTATTAATAAGAAATTTCAATTTGGATTCATTAATTTCTAAAATTCTTCTCCTGTACGTTGCAGCAGTTGCTTGGTTTGTTTCGTTGTTTTCCGTTAAAGGGTTTTTAGAAACGTATTCTTCAAATTCCGTTGTGAGCTTACTCCACTCAAATTCGATACCAGCAAGATCTAAGACAGTGAACACGAGGCTCATCATCATTAGGTTGTATAGCTATGGTAGAGGGAATTCATTTAATTTAAAACTATAAACGGAAATTTTGTGTTTTTAATTTTATAACTAAAAACTCTTCAGAAACACAAGAAAACACAACACACTTCCTGTGTTGTTGATTCCCGAATGTCTCAGCAGCTGGTTTGAACTCATGAAACAAATGTCGTAGCGAAATTCAGGTATCACTTCAGTAATTAGATTTTGCGAACCACCGAATCCCATTAGCTTGATACTGTTCTGTTTGCCGATTTGTGAGGAAACTAAATTTCCTGGATTAATATTCCTGTGAACGGTGGTTTTTGCAAAGTGGACAAGCCAGCAACTGAAATAGTTTTTTATTGACATAAATTTGATCGTCTAGTCTAAATCTAAAACTATAAGAACACTACTTTCCCAAGTATTTAGTACAAAATCTAATGTAATCTCAAAGTATAATGTTCGAACTTGTATCGATGAATTTCTGAGTAACAAAACGCTGGCTTTCTATCAAATCTACGTTTTCGTTTTCATATTTACAGCAAATGTAGTAAAATTGTAAAAAAAAAAGATAATTTATTTTTACAACGTTTGAAATAATGCGACAAATTTGACTTGGGGTCAAACGCATACTCGAAATGTAACCTTTTAGGTTCATTCCAAAATCCTTCATAACCATGACTTTTGTGCGTGGATAGCGTGTTCCTAGTTGTTCAATTTCCATTGTAGCCAGCACTCCAATCTCTACAATGGCATCTAACTCACAACGTTTACACATTATTATCCACTTTATCTTGCGATGATATCTAAATGGCAATTACGGTGCTTCCCAATTGTTTCATAAGCTTGACTCGAGTCGCCCAACAGTAATTTTTGTCTTAGGCTGCCCATGTAATATAACAAATGTTAAATATTTAGTGGAACTTGTAACAGAAATTTGCAATTGAACACTCTTACTCTTTTTAATAGGACCATGGCGGGAAAACCCTTCACAGGATACGTGGCCGTCACTGAAAATAAATGTTGTGGTTATATATTAAAAATATAAATATGCGTATGCGGAAAACTGTATTAATTGTTAGTATATCACATATCTCCCA
Source organism: Bilobella braunerae (assembly GCA_034694865.1). Taxonomy (NCBI): domain Eukaryota; kingdom Metazoa; phylum Arthropoda; class Collembola; order Poduromorpha; family Neanuridae; genus Bilobella; species Bilobella braunerae. Next base: position 595 of record JAQFYP010000910.1, on the reverse strand, counting down.
CAATGTAGAGTAGGAAACTTTAACACTTCTTACAAAGTTTCCTAATAATTGAAAGCAATTTTACAGCCACACCAAATGAAAGAATTTCTCAGGATAAACGCACATGAATGTAAAAAACGTTGTTATTATAATAACCAGCAGAAACCCGAAAATCTGTTGTTTGCGTTTGGAGGTCATTTGAGGAAAGGTCACCTTGTTCTAATAGACGAGAAAATGATTGTTCCCGTATTTAATTCTTTGTCGACAATAATTTAAGGGTATATTGAATCTGTGCCAATCTGTGGAGTTCAAATAGGAGTAAGAGTCAGGTGGAAGGGAGTGTTTGTGCAACCGTTACGCATAAACACAGGCAATTATAGTCAAGAATTAGGTATTGTAAATTTGATATATGATACCTTTATGAAAAGCATATTCGTTTTCCCCATTAGCATCTATGTTTTCCGCATGGGTGCCGTACTCGGTTGGAAAATTTCTAGGAATGGATCCTTTAAATTTTAGATGTGTTTTACAGAAAGTTGACTCACATGGGACCTACTTGACCTGTAAGTCGAGTACAGGCATATGGGTCATTCAGGGTGTTAGACTAGATAGTTTT
>JAQFYP010000909.1:0-18577 GCA_034694865.1 Bilobella braunerae | reverse complement strand
TGACTGGAAATGGACGCATCATATATCGTGACAAGGAAAACGCGTCGTCACCGATAAATGTGTACTCCTGAGCCTGCAACGAGCCAGGAAGGCATTTTGCTTCTGTTGTGTCCAAATTCCCTGCGTAATTTAAAATTTATAGTTTTAAGATGGGACGTCCCAATCAATTTTGGAGTTCGCTACCGATTTCCAGGGCTGTACCCAGCGCCGAGTTAGAAAATATGCCGCCGTCACTTTGCTTTCCATATGCTCCCACATCCACAAACGTAAATCGGTATTGCGCATCACAGACAGCGAGAAGAACGATACTAAAATACTCTTTGTAGTTGTTGAATACAGATCCAGAGTTCCGGGGGGCCGTGATCATGACATGCTTCCCATCAATTGCGCCTAAACAATTTGGAAAATTCCACAAAGCGTAGAATTTGTCTGCAATCCGCTTCCAATTTTGGTGCGTAGGCATCTTGGTAAAAGAAACATGATTTGTGACGTCACACGGTAGTAATTTTGATTATAGGTATTAGAGGAAGTATTGAATAATACCTTTAAGTATATTGGGGATAAACATTCCCAAATTGCCAAATTTACTTCACGAGTGATTTCCCTTGCTGTGGTACTGCCAATACTGAAGCTGGTTGCGATAGTCTGAAAGGAATCTCCTGTAGCTAGATACCGTAATGCAACTTGTAATCGATGGGCTGTTGGTATGGCCTCCCTGAATGTTGTATTTTTCTTCAGTATAGCTGGTGTCAATAACGCTAGGATGTAGTCAAATTGTTGTGGCGACATTCTAGTGTATTGCAAGAAGCGGTCAGGATAGAAGTGGTACATCATGTCAATTTTCAAATGCTCGCCGAGTTCAGAATCTTTTTCTAAAGCGCTTCCTCTTCCGGTTCATTGCAATCACGATAAGTAGTGACCTTCTATTCACCATCACTTTCTCAGTAATTTGACAGTTCCGAATTTTTTTTAGAAAAGTGGGACGTCCCAAATAAGAGAAATTTTAAATTCTCGTTTCGTTACAATGGTAAACGCGGACTGCGAAACTCGAACATAATGTTCGTGACGGTTCAATTTGATTAAAAACTCGTCTCAAACTTTATGTTTGTTAGTTCAAAACTGCTTAAATAGTGCGCGTTTGATTTTGGTCATGACAAACATTCTGTCATTAACATTTGTCATATGACAAAATGTTGGTGTAGTGCGTGTGGCGCTTTATAATTTTCTAGTTTTTGCTTCATCTTTTGTAACCCTTTGTCCCCAACTGCTGTGTCATACCAACTATCCCATAGACCAAGTATATCATTCTCGATAACACGTTGTAATCCATAATATGCCCGTTGGTGAAAGTATTCTAAATTCACTTTGTCATTGGAGAATCCGTAACCCAACCAAAGCGATTTTATTCGTTCGGATACTGTGTACTCTTGTAAGGGGTCAATACTATTTATCGACAATTGTTCAAACTGCTGTTTTGCTACATTTATTTGCTAGTTTAGATTCCTTTTGCAAGAGCATCACCTTCTTGCATTCATTTATCAGGGCAGATAAGTGAGGTTCGGCTAACAATGCACTTCCCGTAAATTCATTACGACTTATATAGTAGCCGTTGGTGTTGGGCAGAGTGTGTTTTAGATTAGTAATATTTGGTGGAACATTCCACCAAAATAGTTGATTTTACAGAATTCAGGGGTTGGGATAGTAGTGTATTTGATCATTAATTTACGTAATCCTTCCACCATGTCCTGACGGAATGCCCCTCTAGCGATCGAGAAAGACAAATCTTACAACCGGACTATCACTCCCTCCTACCATTATTCTATTGAATAATTTTAAACTTATGTGACCTCATTTATTTTATTTTTTAACTAATTCTAATAATACTTAAGTGGACATATGCTGTGTTCAGCTATTAATATAATTGGCGGACTTATACTCCGTATTCTTACTAACACAATGATGTACATGTTGATCTGAGTTGGCCGTATATCAATAAAATGATTGATTGATTGATTGATTAATTTACGTAACACTTTTGGCAAGATTGCACAGAACTCGACAGCACGTAACCTGTGCATAAAGCTTGTTAAAAATTGCGCTCATGGCATGCACAACCCTGTAGATCAATATACTTATACATTTTTTGCACCGTGACACGTAACCTGTGCATAAAGCTTGTTAAAAATTGCGCTCATGGCATGCACAACCCTGTAGATCAATATACTTATACATTTTTTGCACCGTGAGTATTGAACTCCAGAATTAAAAATTGATGCAATTGTGACAATGTCGTGATATGATGCTTTGGTGGGAGTGGAGCCAGCGTAAAAGAAGTGAACAAACTTTTATATGCATTCAAAATCACTATAGAGTCCAACAACCATGTCCCAAATACCCAACAAAATTTTGTACTCAAATTGTACTTTTTTAAAATACTCTCATTAAAGTTTTGAGAGATTTCTAGCATAAGTGAAACCGAGGAGAAACAGATTTTGATAACCAAATCAAGCACGAAAATTTTAGGTGGGTTTGATAAGATCACAAGTAAAGTAATTTTTTTTTTTTTTTTAAATTTCTTCTACTCCTTTAGACTACTGTCCATGGAGCAACAAGTAAAGTAATCGCAAACGGAATCACAAAAAGTGCTGCAACTGCAATGCTGATCCAGCTCATCAAATCAAACGGTTCGAGAATCAATTCAAAGAATTTTGCCATATTTCCTTGTTGCACTGCGTCACAGGTCAGGAACCTGTAGGCGGACACTCCTGAAGAAATCACATACTTTGTGTTGTCTACACTCGCCGGATACCTTTCGAACGGGTAAATGAAGAAAAACGTTTTTTTGAATGGTAATATCCGATGAATTATACTAGACATTTGGTCAGAGTAGTCCTGCATGCTGCAACTGCCGGCAAATAGCATCATGTACGCTGTCGCAATAGTGTGTAAAGTTTTGGCTTTATCACTTACATAAACAAACGGGTGGTGTCCCTTCAGAGCAAGTATTGAATGCAACTTGGTCATTCGAAACGGACTGCCAATATACTTCGAAACGGTTGAATGCGTTACAATTGTAAGATTCCTGCCTACACAAGAACCGAAAGAAAATCCGTTCGTTCGTGATAGTTTTGCGGGTGGCACACTAATCCTTGGCAAAAGTCGTATTTCGAAGCACATTGTTGGGCAACTGTACAATCCCTATTATCTAGAAATGCATTTATTGCAAGTAAATCAAATGTCGCCCATTCAGAAATAGCTATGTTTTGTTGCTGCCTAACTTGTATTAATACAATTGTTGTTGTTGAAAGATTGTTGGATAATATGGACGAAATGAAATTTTTGAAAAATTCCGGCGCAGTACTACTGCGCCAGCACAACCTGGGGCATGGAATCCAGGAACCCAACGCCACCCAACTAAGTCCTTGAGTAACTCCAGCAAGTTGTCTTCGTATAGTAGGAATAAATCTACACTGCAAAAACACCGCTTTGTGCACAGCGTTAAGGCGATGTCGTATATCGTCGTTATTTTCGGTTGGAACGTATTGGCTCACGTTACTTTGTATGAAACTAGTGAGATTACCGACGTTTGAAGGAATGTTGTTAATGTACATATGAATGTACCAGGGTCCGAACTCTTCTTTGGAGAAATCTTGAGTCACGAATATTCGGCAATTGGAAAATTGACCCCAAATTGAATGAAGGGAAAGCGCATGAACCAAAGTAGGTAAACTAAGTAACAGGTTTATTATGAGTAGTACACACAACATATTATACTAGATAGAATGTTCTATTATAAATGGTTGTTTTAAATTTTTTGTGTAGAATAATTTTCCTATGAGTGTTGATGCCCACAAATTTTGAATTTATTAAAGACCTGTCATTCGGATAGGGTCTAGTCTTATAAACCCAATTCAATATTTTATTTTTCAGCTAATTGCATGTCTGTTAAATAAATTAAGTGCTTTAAGGCTTTTTGATTAAAGGCTTTCATGCATAGAATATCATGCAAACAAAATTTCTTGAGCAAAATTTTCAAACGTAAACAAATTAATTATAAATAATATAAGTATTGTAAATGTATGGGAAAATTCAAGAAATAAACTTTGGCACAAAATGCATCATCAGCTTATTTAATATAACTAAAATTAAGTAATATTTTTTACAATCAGGTTGAACCCCATTTTTTTTACATTACTTTTTAAAATACAAATTTCATAGGAATGAACAAAGCCAAAAAATAATAAAATAAGTCAAATATGAGTTCTTTCAATATTGTCAGAACACGTGACTGGGGGTGTGGGGCAAATGAATGGAACGACATGCAAGCAAGACAGCGTAAAAGGTCAATTAAATCTCTAATTTGATTTTATTCAACCTACGGTGTTGAAGGTCGCGATCGACGTGGAATCAGGGGCATAACTACGACAATATTTATAAAGTTCAAATATCATCTAAGGCGGTATACGATTCAATTTGATATTATGGAACTAATAATTTAAACTTGAAATTCCCGGTAAATTTCCTTGTGAGTTGTTTTCGGTTATTAATCGAAAAGATGAAAAATAATACGTTTTCCGGTGTGGTTGTGTGGATAGAACTACGTTGCAAAACGTTGCACTTTCATGTAATTTTATGGCTTAGTACAAAAACTTAAAGCCTTTAATTTTAATGATTTCTCAAACAAAAGATGCTTTGTTAGTTTTAGCTAAAGTATTAATTAAGAGAAGTTACTCCTGGGGTAGACGGCATAAAACTGGAAATTAAATCAAGTTAGATTGTGGTACGAATCGAGGTGAACATTGAGAATGCTTAAATCAAGTTAGAAAATATTGGGAATTCCAGCTGTCTTGTTAAAGGAATTTTTCTCTAATTACTGCTGTCATTCCTTTTAGAGAATCAAACAAATGAACAGATTTTCAAGTAAATATACTACATATACTATATACTATACATACTATACATACTATACATATATACATACATATGTACATACTATAAGTACGTACATTTACTTAAGTATGTTGAGTATAACTAATTCCTAATTCTTTATAAGTCACAAAGAATTGCACGTTTTGGTTTTGTATGTATGTTTGTAAGATGGAGCGCTACTTATTTTTGAGGAAAGTCATACTCATTTTTTTTTTTCAAATGTTAACATTTAAGAAATTAATAGAAAAATCAACATAATAAAATTTACTACATCCTACTATAATTCAGAAAATTATGAAATTTAAATCGTTTAAAAATCAGGTCTAACAACGTTCTTGGAAGATCGGTAACGTGCTAATCTAATCCCAGAACTGTGAGTAACAAAGCTAAAACCAAGCATTCAGGCAATGTCTCTAATACAGCTTAAGTCTCTGTTGGATAGTATATCTCCATCTCTTGTAGCACTATTTGTGCATTACATAGGAGTATTTTACGATTTTCTGAAATAAGGTTTTACATAAATATTGTGGACAATATAAAAAATTCATGCTTTAGAATGTGTGTAAGAATTAGCACATGACAGTACGAAAAATAAATTTATGCATTTATTGCACAATATACAAATATAATGATGCAAAACTGTGCCAGCTCTTGTTTTAAAAAAAAATCCAACACAAGTTTATTTATAAATTAGCTCCACAATGCCAGAAAATATAAATTTTGTTCTTTTAGAAGACAAAACCCCGTCAAACATATGTGCAATGTAGCAAAAAAAAACTCCTTGAGGCACTGTGTTTTCACATTTTTGTTCCATTGACAAAAATAGTTTTGACCTTACACCAAGAATATTCTAGCATATTTCTCGGTAATAAGGTTTAGACAGTGACCTCCACTGTCCAGGTCTTAACTAAGGAAATGAAGGGACAAAACGGGTACTTGCAGGGCTCTTTGGCCCAATGCTGGGTATAATTGACCCTCAAAAGTCTAACCTATGCCCTCTAGGGCTAAAACTAACCTTATGGCCTAATGGCCTAAATAACCCTATGCCCTTAAGGGGCCAAAAAAATTCTTAAGGCCTATGGCCGACAAATGGAATAAGGTCGCCTTAAGGGGAGAACAACTCCTGGCTCTGCACCATTCCTGGCGCCAGTGCCAATCCCGGTACTTGTGCCACTCCTGGCGCAAGCCTCTCCAGCCTTAAGGGGACTGAAGAGTAAAAAGGGCACTTGACCTTTGACATCATCAGATGGAGATGGTTTGGTGTCACGGTGAGTCCTGCTCCTTGGCGCTTACTGGAGCTGCTGTCTGCTTGGTGGTTGGGGACAATCTATGGAGGATGAGGTAAATGGCCAAGATCTTTTTCCTTAGTCGTGCCCAAGTACGAGGGTAAAGCGTGAGGCGCACCGAGGGTTTGGGTGATGGGGAGGGGAAAACGCGTCTAACGCCTTATGGCGTTTAACTAAATACAATTAACTAAATGTGAGGTCGTATCCTCACATCGGGTTACAAAAGCGAGCTAGGAGTCGAAGCTTCTCTTTGAGATATACATTGCCAGTAAGGCATTATTAAGTTACAAAAAATTCTCTAAGGGATTATGTCTGAGTGGTTACAAAAATAACCTATGCCCATATTCCAAATATTCAAGCTTCAATTCGAAGTTTTTTTTAATACTTTCGTCATATTTCTCAACGACATTCTTACGTAGATCTCACGACCAAGCAGTAGTTTTCAATACTTCAGGAATATTTCAGTACTTGGACTTTGAATCTCAGGAAAATCATATGAAGGTGCGGCAACGGTAAGTAAACACGTACAAATCCTAGAAACAAGGGAACGAGAAAGTTCTTAACACATTTTCAAAATTTAAATGCAATTGGATCTTAAAATTTAAATTTTAAATTTGCAGAAATGGAAAAATTACGTGAAAACGAAGACAGTTCCAGTCAGCAAGCCTATTAACCTACGAGTAACCTACGAGTGCTATAGGTGTTGCAAAAAACTTATTTCAAAATTATCTCTCAAAAGATACTTAACTAAAACATACAAGTCCAAGAGCCTTCAAGTTTGACATTTGCCCAAAAAGTTATTACGCCTTGGCATCTCAAAGATCACGTGAGCGTACATTCAGAAGATGGATTTACAAAATATCCTACTTGCCAGAGGCGCCTGCGCATAAGTTCATTAAAAAATCACCTAATGTTTGTACATTCAAATGAGCGTCTCTACCAATGTCAAATTTGTTTGATGAAATTCAAACTACAATCAGTTTTGAAAGGTCATATGCTACGGCACATTTCTCAAGAAAAACTAAACCTAAAAAATTCAAATTCTCCTCAGCGCAGAAGTTAGAGAAACACAAAAAGGTGGTTCATTCTCAAGAATATGGGAATTGTGACATAAAATTTATTTCTGAAGTTGAAATTTGGAGTCACGAAAAAAATTGAGTTTTTGATTTTAAATTTTGAAACTAGATATAAAACAGGATAAAATTCAGTTACATTTTCAACATCAATTTTTCGAGTTTACCAAAGTTTGTGGTTTGTATTTATTTAACGAAACATAGTTTGCATAATTTCTAAACTTCATGCTACCTTATTCTGCTATTTGAATTGCAATTGCACATTTTGTTTTGAACCATAAGAAAGGGCTGTCATTTTTATAGAGGACACTAAAACATCTTAAAGATCCTTACATTGAAATATAATTAGAACCTGTGCTATCAAATTTGCTTATTAAAAAAAATTGCTTATTTGGAAACCGTGATTGTAGGTAAATATTAAATAATTTAAAAATTGTTATTAGGAATAGAAATAGTTGAAAGTTTTTGTTACCCAAAGTTAATCGTTGTAACTTCAGTGGTATTTCAAAGACAGCAATTACCATTGTAATCACTGTTTGATTCGCCACTTTATGGGTACGGATCGCCCTAAAATGCTACATAGTGTACTTCAAACTTACAAATCTGTGTTTTTTAAACATCTGTGGAAATTTCTGTAGTCAAGACTAGTGGGTGAGAGAGAGTCAATTATTTCCAAAAAAAAAAATCCAAACTATGAAGGGGAACGGATGGAGAAAACATTCTTCATTCAATTTACAAACATACAAGGCCTAATAATTTTTCGATTAACGCTTTCCAAGGGCAGGCAGACCTCACAGACAAGTGGATTAAATAATTTATTTTTATGTAATTTAGGCGAAACTTTATACAAGAATTGTATTCAAACCTATAGTGCGCATCACTATAAAAAAAGGTCAATAATAAAAAGACCTTGACATTCTGAAGTTCATGGATGAGAAATGCATAGTGAAGTTTTATAAATTTTCTTCAGAAAGGCTATCGTAAAACTTAAAATCGTAAAAATGTAACTTAAAATCACGTGTAAAATCGATAAGGAATTTGTAGACTATGTTCCAAATTTGAGACGATTTGGAGAGTTGCACCTCTTGCAACCTCTTTAAAAGTCATTACTCCGTGAATAGTGTCCGATTGGACAATATTTGTCTCTCGTTGAAAACATTACATTAAAGAAACTCACAACTTGTTGTTATTTTTAAAACAAAAGACAGTGCAGTGGTTTCTAAAACTACTAATACAACGAAACCCACTACCCCATCAAAAATGGGCAAAAGTAAAATTCGGTTGCCTAGTTAAGCCATAGTCAAGCCTTTAGTACTACAAAATGACAAATTGACAAAACACTGATGCTTTTTGAATGGTATAGGAAGGTTCCTCAAGGAACCAAATCGGGTTTCGAGGAACCCACTGTTTAAATTACTTTCTCATAGCAGTTCGACACCAAGGTCACTGGAAAAAGCAAAATTTAAGCACTTTTGCAACTACCAGTAAACGATTTTTTTCAAAATTACATGCCAAACAGGCTGCAAATGGCACGTAGTGCTTAAAAAAAAAACAAGTTATTAAATTCGGTTTAGCCTGCAGTATTTTTAGTTTACTTGTTTTAACATTGAATCTGTTTGAGCATCGACGTCATTGACAACGCAACATAATTTTTCTGTTGTTTTGGACTAATTGTGGAATGAATTGTCGGATTTCGTTGCAGCTTGACGTTGTTTGTTAAAAAAACTGATATTGCAATAATGTTGTTTCCAAGCAAGCGGATAGGGGTTACAAATCGCATGTACTGTTAGCTGTGTCCATGTATGTTCTAAACTATGAGATGACGCCTTGAAGTAATTTTGTGTTATATTAGTATTTTAAAACTTTGAAGATTTAAAATAACAATTTTTCAAAGTAATTCATTCTTTTCACAAGCCATTATTATTGTAAAGGTTTTATTATTTGGATTCTTGTAAATTTGTTAGCATTTCTCCGAGGCAAAACATCCTCGTAATTATGCAGAAAATGAACTATTTCGTACGACATTGGCCAATAAGATAAATATTCATGTTGATATGGGTGAGCCTGAAATCAATTAAACTTGAAAAAAAAAAATAAGATAAATATTTGGCTACGAATCAGTCGCAATTAATAATCAGAGAAAGTTTGTTTGAAAATTCGTTGGAGTAGTTGGCCGAGTGTCTGATACTCTCAACTACCAAGCCTGAGAACAGGGGTTCGCATTCCCCAATCAGTCTTAAAAAATTCTTTGCTATTGGTTTTCCAATGAAGGAATTGCCTAGCTTCTGACCTTGCGTATGCCCGTATCGTTGTAATTAAGATACACAATCATGGAGCGGATGCATTATAGAAATAAATCATTATCCAATCCAAATCCAACCTGAATATCGATGCAATAGAAAAGCTAATCCAAATCGAAATATCATCCAATCATAATCCAAGAGTTAGCCATTCCTAAGCCTAATTCTCAATCTTGGTCAGGAGTAGGCTTAGGAATGGATTTGTTATAATTAGGAACCAACCGGAAACAGATTTGAGTAAGTGTCGTTTGGAGTTAGTATATATCGATAACATAATCATTGAACATCCGAGAAACAAAGCGAAAGTGACAAAAAAGTTTGGTCAGAACGGGAATCGAACCCGCGAACCCTCGTCAGCACTCCTGGTGCGCTAACCACTACAGGAGATGTTCGGATTGGATTTGGATTTGGATGGGATTTTAGTACGATAATCGTCCGATTCTAAATGAATTCGAAAGTTCGGATAGGATTTGGCCAGATAGGTATTGGATTGGGATTGGATAGGTTTTCTAATGCATCCGCCTACAGAGGATGAGGAAATGATTGGATCAGGTTTCTTAATAGTGTCGAGGTTATGCTAAAGACTGCGCTTATTTGCATACATGTAAGCTTCCTTCCTTCCCTACTACATCCCTACCCTCTGCTTTACATGTTAACTATCCGCTCTGCGGGAATTTCAAACAACGCTCTCTTATAAATAAAAAAGTTAAAATTGTCTCAGACACTCCTTTCAAGTCCAAAGTTCATTATTTCACTCTAATATTTTAAAACAATTTCTAGGGTCAAACGTCCTTTGTCTAACCTAACTAAATCTATACCAGTATTTAGTAAGCACAAAACTTTCAAAATGCAACTTGGCTTGACCACTGCCCTTTCACAGTGTGTATTAAAATTGTAATAATTGTTTTAAAGTGCAAGTGCAAAACGCCGACGGATGGACGCACAGGAAAAAATAACGCAATCACTATGACAAATGGGACCACGCTTTGGGAGATCAATGATTCACTATTAAAAGTAATGATGCACAAATTGCTTAAGAAAGATTTATTTCGAATCACATGCTATACATCAGATTTTTGTTAAGTATTTCCAATTTTAAGATAAAATTTAGTGTACCAATTTTGCGTAAACCGCGCTTTTTTATTTTTTTATTTTTATGTTATGAATAATATTCACCTTTACGCATGAGTGTGCAGTATTGTCCCGTTTGGGGCTTTAGCAATAATAAACTATGTCTCCTACACCATCATCATGGACTGGGCATGCTGTGCAGGTCCAACCGTCGACATCGTCTCCAGTAAAAATGTAGTACGAAGCACATTCGCACTCCTGTTTTGCATCATTTCGAGTTGCTGATGACGGACAGTGAAAGTAGCCGGTGGCCGAATCTTGGTTGGAATTCTTGTACCTTTGACAAGAATTTATACCCTCATTGTTAACTAAGTAGGATGCGTCCTGGCAATCGCATGATTCATTAGCAGTGTCAGTTTTGGCTCCGGTCGGGCATGCGTAGGCGCCAATCGATGTATTCCAGATCGATCCAGTGTACTTTACACATTCGAAATACCATTCCAATGATTCCAATACCTTTTTCATTGTACTCACTCCTTGACAGACGCAAGCGTCTCCTGACAGCTGAGAGGCAACAGGACAGTAGTTCGTCCCTTGTACAAACAAATCGCCACCGGGAACGCAGGATTTTGCATTATCATAGGGCACAGTATTCGTGGGACATTCGTAGTCACCGGTGGTTACACCCTGCAAACTGTACATATACCCGATGCAAATGTATGTTGCCGTACCGCCATTCAAGCTGTTGGTGTTGGATTGAGCTATAATTTCCAAACTCGCTGCTCCACTGCAAGGGGGAGTGCATGCACAAACTTGCGAATTCCAATTCGTTGGAGAAACGCACTGCTTCTGCGTGATACAAAACGTTGCAGCTGGTAAAGGCATGGTAAATATTGTACACAAAATTATTATCGGCAATGAGTCGGAGTCTGCGAAGGATGTCATGCTGAAAAGTCAACTGTTGGTAGAAATTAAATAAATAGTCAATTTTTGTTTTTTAATGTTTATATATAAAATACAGATTTATATATTATACACTTTTTACAATTTTTACCTTTGCTGGTTGGAAATTTTCACAAATGATTAGGTTTTTGCTGATGATGTTATTAGGCATAATCCGCATTACAAGTCTCACCCGTTTTTATATGAAATTGTATGAAGGGAACAAGCGCATTAGGAATTCAAAGTACTATAAATTATTCCTATTTTAAATTATAATAGGGTAGTGGTCGTTTAACTAATGTGTTTTTTGAACGTGTTGTTTGTAACAAACATTACAGTGACATTGCAGAAAATATAATTTAGATGTGATTTTCAAAATACTAATAATTTGACGCAGTACTAATTGAGAAGTGTAACTCGTTCTAAAATGAAATTTTATGATCATACTAGAACTGTACGTCAATAAATTGATACCGGGCCCCTAGTTGGAAAATTACGTTAAAAACGATAAGTTGTTAAATTGGTGCCGGACCCCTAATTTCAAATTTACGGTAAAAATTATTTCCGGAATATTAATTTTAAACTTACGGTAAAAATTAAATATTTTAATCTAATCTAATAATTTTAAACATTAAATAGGTGCCGGTTCTCTAATTTGAAGTTTAAAGTAAAATGGTAAGCCGTTATACATGTGCAGGGCAAATAAAGCTATGCATGCATGCATGATTATTTACTTGACCCTGCGTAGTTTAGAATGACAAATTTTGGGTACTAAATTTTCTGGAACAGACAGATAAGTGCGTATGCTAGCGATTTTGTTACTCTGCTAATCAACAGAGTAATTAGTACATTTTATATTTATTTTTACTCTGTGTAATGAAATCGTCAGATGTTTGTTCCAAAAAAATTTTAATGTACCTAAAATTGGTAAAGTAACAATTTTGGGATTTAAACAAAAAACTTGTTGAAGTAACTATTTCCAAAATTCTATGGTATCAAAATAAGTTTAGTGTAAATTTCCTATGAGAAGTCTTCTACTATTTTTTTTTGAATAAAATGCACTACTTACTTATAATATTTGGCGTGCTGTTCTAGTGGTTAAGATCTTTTGTCTTTCTCCACTATCCAACCTAAGAACAGGGGTTCAAATCCACCTCTCACCTTAATATGCTCACTTTAATATGTATTTTTGGACATGTAACATTTTCGGGTCCTTTTAATTATTTTAACGGTAATTTAAGTTCCAGTTAACAATTTTTGTTGCACTTGCACTTGCCAATTTGATTAACTTTATATAGCATCATATAGGGAGTCAAAAAGTGAACCTACAAAAAATTGAACCCGGAAAAAAAGTAAGGTCACTTGCAGTACGACTAATTTGGGATGGGCGTTTCTGTTTCGTTTCATTTCCTTGAGCAAACGGAAACGGAAAGAAAACGGGTAATTTGAAAACAAAACGAATCCTTTTTTTGGAAAACGGAAAGGAAACGGAGACGTAGAAAATTCCAATAGTGCGGTACAGAGAGCACATGGGCTCCATTTTCTTGCATATTATACATAAAACCTTAAAGAAACAATAAGTTATGATTTATAATTACAAAATAAAATTAAATAACTTATTAAAATCAAAATTTATTATTTCTGTTAACATTTCGCTAAAACTTTTACCATAAAAATGTATTAAATTCCTAAAATTCCTTTATTAACGTAAACCTGGATATACAACGCTTTCTTCAAATCGTCTACTTATCATAATACGTGCAGTAAAAATGTCTTTTGACTTTAAGAAGATAAATTTTAAAGTGTATAAGGTATTATTTTAGGGATTTTTAACAAACTCAATAAATATAAATCAAAATGACAGTGATTGAAATCATATTTAAAACGAAATAGTACGTTATAATTAAATTCAACAATAGGTTTTCGTAAATTTTTTTTACCTTTTTCCGTCCGACTTCCCTGAATTATTTAAGAAAAAAATCCTTACCGTTTCTTCCAGAAAGGAAACGGTCGTTTCTTCCAAAAAAGAAACGGTTGTTCCCAAATTGGAAAAGGAAACGAAGCGGAAACGGGCTTCGTTTTGTTTCCAGAAACGAAACGTGTCCATCCCTACGACAAATGCTTATCAATCAAAACCCTTTTCCCTCTGCCCTCTCACAGTTTTACTAATTCATTTGCAACCAAAATTGAACAAGTTGAAATCATTGCTGTAGGAATCATTTGAAATCACAGCAACATTAAGTGCGGATTCATTTGCAATTAAGACTAATTAATTTAATTAGCTTTATAAAACAATTCATAAGTCAAGTTGCAGTTTCCAGGCACAATAACTTCTATTTTAGTAAACACGTCACGTCCACGTCATTTCACGTCATACAAAAAAAAAACATGTTGTTGATTTCAATTTTACATCACTTGTTTAATACATTGAAGTGGTTTGATGTCTGGTGTTATTGCCAAATTTAGGATAGAATTCAATGACGAACAATTTTTCAATTTTTCCTTGTTGTTTAAGTAATTTTAAAATTCATGGGCGGATTTGCAGTCTAACGTCGTTTGATAAAAAAAGAAAAAAACAATTAGCGTAATAGTTTCGTGAAGTTGGCAGAGTTGACCTAGTGAGTAGAGCCTATGTCTCTCTGCAGTAGCCAGCCAGAGAACGGGGGTTCGAATTTCCCGATCAGCCACAAAAAAATTTTTACTAATTGGTTTTGTCTTTACGGAATCACCTTTCCGCTGATTTCTTGTATGTTCGTTTTGTCTTCGTGTATTATGGATATTCTTTTGATTCGCTTGATGAATGACAAAGTCTATGCTAATGAATCATGATTTTGTTCAGGCTTCGTCTTTAAATGAACCAAGATTTTCCATTGTTGAGGAGAGTGTCTTGGTATAACAGAAGCTGAGAGGTTCTTGTTCAATCCAAACATTTACACTCGCATTGTTGGATTTTGACATTTAAGAAAGGAATGACTCATAGGTTTTTCTCAAGGAAAATTAACACTGTGTGACTCAATAATCCCGGTGTAAAGACAGAGTTGAAGATGGTATGAAAGGGAACAGATGGGGAAAACATTCTTCATTCAATTTACAAACAAACAAGGATTAAACGATTTTTGATTGACGTTTTTCAAAGGCAAGGAGGCCTCACAGACAAGTGGATTAAATAATTTACCTTTATGTAATTTAGGCTAAACTATATACAAGAATTGTATTCGAACCTATGCGCATCACCATCAAAGGGGTCAATAATACAAAGACCATAACATTCTGAAGTTCATGGAAGAGAAATGCATAGTGAAGTTTTATATTTTTTTAAAAAATGGCTATCGTCAAACTTTAAATTGTAAAATCGTAACGTAAAGTCACGTGTAAAATCCCATGAGGAATTTTTGGACTTTTTGAAGTTTCCGCCCATTTAGGTAAAAATATAAGAAAACTGAGGGGGTCATCTGAGGTCATTTGTAGTCTATGTTCCAAATTTGAGACGATTTGGAGAGTTGCACCTCTTGTAACCTCCTTATCAGTCATTACTCTGTTAATAGTGTCCAATTGGAGGATATATTTTGATACCAAACACTTCGAAAAACTCACAAATTTTGAGTTTTGAATAAGATTAATGCCTTCTAAAGCAAAAGACATTAAAGTGCAGTGATTTCTTTATAAACTTTATACAAGAATTGTATTCAAACCTATGCGCATCACTATAAAAAAGGTCAATAATAAAAAGACCTTGACATTCTGAAGTCCATGGATGAGAAATGCATAGTGAAGTTTTATAAATTTTCTTCAGAAAGGCTATCGTAAAACTTAAAATCGTAAAAACGTAACTTAAAATCACGTGTAAAATCGATAAGGAATTTTTTGACTTTTTGAAGTTACCGCTAATTTTGGCGGTAACTGAGGAGGTCATCTGGGGTCATTTGTAGACTATGTTCCAAATTTGAGACGATTTGGAGAGTTGCACCTCTTGCAACCTCCTTAAAAGTCATTACTCCGTGAATAGTGTCCGATTGGACAATACTTGTCTCTCGTTGAAAACATTACATTAAAGAAACTCATAACTTGTTGTTATTTTTTAAAACAAAAGACAGTAAAGTGCAGTGGTTTCTAAAACTACTAATACAACTAAACCCACTACACCATCAAAAATGGGAAAAAGTAAAATTCGGTTGCCTAGTTAAGCCTTTAGTACTAAAAAAATGACAAATGTGCAATAAACTGCTGCCTCTTGAAATGTATAGGACAGTTTAACTTTACCTGATATTAAGACACTTTTTCTAAGTTTAATTAATAATTTGGAAAGAAATTTATTTCCACACAAGGCCAATTTATAATTCGGTATATATCTGTGCCATACACAATTAAACAATAAATTGAGTGTCTGAATGTAATTTTTACGATGCTAATTATTGAACCAGCTCAATATTCATTGAGTGATCACGTCTATCAAAATTGCTTAGTTGAAATTATTTTTGATGCTTGACTTAAGATAAAACATAAATATGAACTAAACCATGGTTTGCCCAACCATGAACTATGTTCTTCCATATGTATTGCTAGAAACAGAGCGGTTGGTTCAAATTAATTTGAACAAAAATAAAACAGGAATCATCTGTTTTCAAATTTCAAATACCTAAAAGAAAAATTTAAAGAATTAATATAAAATTTATTCAATCTAAAAAGCAATAAGTTTCGATTAATTTTTTTTTCCAATTCTGTATATTCATTGTTGTTCTACGTATGTTTTACTAACAATGGAAGTATCTCATAGACACTTGATTGAAGAATTATATGTTCCTTCCTCACAACATAAATATTTAATTGGACAAAAAGGAGCCAATGTTCGACGGCTTCGGGAATCAACGGGAGCTAGAATCATTTTTCCACAAATTCGTGACCCTAATGCAGATACAATTCAAGTTACAGGAACTCAAAAACAAATTAAATTAGCAAAACTTGAAAATTCCAAGGTAAGTATAAAAGAGCTCAATTAAATCTTGAAAAAAGTAAATAACTGACATGTTCTTAAGCTGTGTATTGTCTTAACTAGTTTTTAGGCACGTACGAAAGTATGACTCATCTTGAGATTGAAATTGATCCAAAAAATCATGATTATTTTACTCGTCGTAATGGTGAAGTTTGCAATGAAATTACAAATGAATGTGGTGGAGTTCTTTTATGCTTTCCAACTGGTGCTCATGCAATCATGTAATCCTAATAAATCACTTTAGGTCAACCGCACTATATTGAGGAAGCCAAACGCCTTATTGAAACAACACTTGACTCAATTTCTAAACTTTCTTCCGTTGAAGTTATCATTCCACAAAAGCTTCATGCCACAGTCATCGGGCGTGGTTGGATGGGAATGACCCAGTTGGAAAATCAGTTCAACGTGCGTATAAAGTTCCCACCAAAAGCTGATCATAGTCAATTAAGTGGTAAAGTGACAGTCAAAAATACTTAAATTTGAATGTAAAGTTATAAAAGTAATTACTATTAAAATATGATTTGAATAGGCCTCCAGTGCCTCAGAAACAAGAAGTGATGGAACTAAACGTTGTGACATAACTGTTATCACTGGAATGCCACCCTATCATGAAAATGCAAAGAAAAAACTTTTACTTAGGGTTCCAAAAACAGCTGCAGAGTGGAAAGAAGCAGAAATTTTTGGATCAGTTTGGCCTTCTGAATTTGCTTGGGGCAAAACTACATAAAATTCTGCGCATGTGGAAAGTGGAGTGGTAGAAGTACGTATAGGTTAAAAAATAAAGCCAGGCTACACCCAACTTAATGTCAAGCAAAATTCGAGTCATGTGATCTTTATTTAGGCCAACGAAACACGTCCGGGAGCCATTCATGGTCGAATACGTGTTCATCCAAATGGCGCTTCAATGAGACGACTTCCATCACTTTTGTCTGAAAGAATTCAGCCACCATATTTACCGCCAATTAGCAGAACACAAAGTTATGGGACTGAAATTTGTCGTAAGTACATGAAACTAAAGGTTATGTTGCCGATAAAACGCATTGAACTAATGCAATAGCACACTGGTGTAAAGGAAATTAAGTTTTTTTGTGGCTAATTTTGGTTAATCGAAAAAAAAATGACAAGAAGTACGTTTTCCGTTGTGGTTGTTTGTAGTGTAAACACTTGCGTTGCACTTTCATATGACATTAGCTTAGCGAACATACTCGAAGCCATTAGTTTTGTGTTTTTAGGTTAGGTTTAGGTTTAGGTTAGGTTGTTTAGGTTATATCAAAGTTGTAGTTTAGGGAAGTTACCTCTGGGGTAGACAGCAACAATTGCCTGACCACGTTGAACCCACCCCTGCCTCATTCTCAAACCCCACTCCCGCAATGGGGTATTCTGTTGTTGAGTGGGAGGGTTTTTCATTGATTAGCAGAAGCGTGCGGCGAAGTGTTACCCCCGAGAACCCCCACAACCAATCCCCTCCGCCAGGCCTCCCACCGCAAAAAATTGGTCAATAAATGAACCAAATGCGACTGATCAAGTCTTTATTGCGAATATGATCCAATACCATACTTGGTGCAAATGCATTTAAGTGATTCGCAATCCCAGGGGCCCTTACTATGTGTCATTTCGCAATCCTGAAAAAAATTAAGGTTTGATTGAAGGCCTGAACGGAAAGTGTGAACCTAACAGTTACCGCTTTATCATAGCTGCCGCATGCTTTGAATGTCGTGGCCACTCCGCCACTGCCGCAGAAGCAAGTATTACAACCATCGCTACATAGAGCATTCCTCCCGCGGAAGAGTTTCATGCATTTCTATATAGCATATTTAGTTTAGAATAATTATAATAATTTAAAAGGTTCAAACATATATTCAAGCAAAATGTGATTGTACCTCCTCGGTGTAATCGCCGCAAACTTCTATTGTTAAAGCAACAGTCCGTTTTTTGCCCTCATTTTTCACCTTGGTGCAGTTGTTGCAAGTACCATATTTTTCGGGG